>PVLA01000184.1:433030-711219 GCA_004027455.1 Hydrochoerus hydrochaeris | reverse complement strand
TGATAAAATGAAAGACCAAAATGCGATCTCAGACTTCCAGCCCATCCCAAGAAAGTCTGGGAGCCACATACATAGAAGAAAATACTAGTCATACACCTGAAATACCTGAAACAATATCAACTGAAATAAAGAAGCAAGCACAGGAAGCAATAAAGGAACTCAAATTAGAAATAATCTCCCGGGTAAAAGAAGAAATGATAAAATTAGCGAAAGAAATAGTGAATGCATCTAAAGAAGACATGGCTAAAAAATTAGAGGAACAAAGCAAACAGAATCCCTGAATGAACAGTACAAGAAACAAACAGAATACATAAAGCAGATTCAAAGAGATATACAGGAAATCAAAAATTCTGTTGTTAAGTTGCCAAAACCTCAACGAAAGTGAAGATAGGATTTCAGACCTCGAAGATAAGATTGCAGCTAGTGAACATGAAGGGAAAGATCTTTTAAAAATAACAAGGAATCAGGAAATAATAATTCAACAGTTGCAAGATGATGCAAAGAAAAACACCATAATAGGGATAAATGACAAAGAAGGGGACAACACAAATGGTATCAAGAGTCTATTTACAGAAGTAATAGTTGAAAATTTCCCAAACATGAGAATGGAAACTGACATTCAGATTAGTGAAGCATATAGAACTCCAAAGAACCATAACCAAAATAAAACTACACCCAGACTTATAATAATCACCATCCCAGAAGTCCAACATAAGAACAGAATATTAAAAGCTGTTAGAGAGAAAACGTAGATCATCTTTAAAGGAAAACCTATCAGAATCACATCAGACTTCTCAACACAAACAATGAAGTCAAGAAGAGCATGGAGTGAAATATTTGAGATCCTAAAGGAAAACAACTTCCAATCCAGACTGCTGTACCCTGCAAAACTGTCCTTCAAAATGAATGGAGAATAAGATACTTCCATGACAAAAAATGCTCCAAATGCACTTTGGAGTTTAGTTAATGTATCAGTGCTGGTTTATATTTGTAACAAATGTACCATGCTAAATGTAAAATGTTAACAGTAAGGGAAACTAGGTCAGGAGTACTTGGACACTGTGTTGTCTTTGTAAGCTTTCTATAAATCTGAGTTTATTATAAAATAAAAATCTACTTATAAAAATAACAGGTTTGCTTGTCAGCCAGGAGCCAATGTTTAAATCTTTGTAAGAATTTAAAAATATATACTATGAAAAACATAGCACATAGAAAAACTGTTTAACAATGATCATGTTGTTTTAAGGAGAAAATAATTTGTATATGTACTATAGAAAGACCAAATTGTATAGATGAGATACTGTGTTATTTTGAAACACTTCTATCGTGTTCCATTTTTTTAAAAAAGAATTACATTATTTTCTTAGGTTCTTCCACTGGAAAACCAAATGAAAGAACCAAAACTCTTTCCTCAAGCATTGAATATTGGCATGGGAATTGTCACAGCTTTATATGTAACACTGGGTACATTAGGATATATGTGCTTTCGTGAGGAAATAAAAGGCAGCATAACTTTAAATCTTCCCCAGGATGTATGGTAAGTGCACATGAGACTATTAATCGTAGTTTTAGTCTATAGATATCATCATCAGTATTTGTAGCTTAAATACTTAAAATTTTTACTATAATTTTTCTGTGTAATCTAGAACTGTTTCATAATTCTCAGAATATTTATGAAATATGGATAAAATATTGTATGTACAAAATACTGCTCCAAATTCAGGTTAAGAACAAAATATGGATTCTTTCAATGTAGATATACTTTAATAAAAATTTTACATTGATCCTTCAAACTAAATGCTCTAGTTCTTGATAAAATAATATATCCCATCATTTTGATCCTTGCTATTTTATTCAGTTTTATATTGTATGTACCTCAAGTCCTTTTAGAATCCAGTTGAAATTTATTATAGATTTTTTTTGTCTTTTCAAGAAAGGGTCTCACTATGCAGTTCAGGCTGGTCTTGAACTCACTTTGTAGCCTAGGCTGCCCTCAAACTCCCAGTGATCCTCCTGCCTTAGCCTCCTGAGTGCTGGGATTACAGGTGTGCACCACCATGCCTGGCGAGACTCATTATAAGTCACAAAGTCTTACACCTTAGTGTCTTCTTAATATTGGAACTATATTCTGCTCTGTAAAGCTATGTGTGTGTGTGTGTGTGTGTGTGTGTGTGTGTATAGATACATTTTTTTTTTTCTTTTAGAAGTTGGTTTTTGGCAAAATTTTATAAGTTACTGGTGGTGGTCACCATTCAGAATTACTCCCTTATAAAATGGAAGATAATACCTTAGTTTTGATAATGCAAAGAATAATGCTAAATTTGTAATTTAATTAAACCATACTAGTCCTTTACCTACTTAGAAGTCTTTGAAACCATAAACGTCTCACCAGCTTAGTGAAAATCAGAAACAGCAAAAATTTGTATTTTTTACCTGGCTTCCTGATGACAGTTTATCTACCCCTTTAGTAATCATTTGAATCTTGGACATGTATCACAGTAAAAAATGTTGTTAGGACAGATATAGGTGGAAATATTTGGGCTCTTATAAATATGTTTCAAAATGGAGTCATGACTATAAGCAGGATATAGAGTTCTTTAGTATTAACCCATATTATACTTGAGTATAGAGTTTTATTTTCTTCAAATATGCTTTTATGTTTCTTATGGAGTGAAACAGTACATTTAAGTAGGATTAAAAGCTTAAACAGTTTACTATAACAGAATCAAGGTTAAAAAATATGACAGTGCAATTCATTTAGTAAGTATTCTAACATATCTAGAAAATACGAGGTTGTTTGCATTTTATGACATTTGGACTAAATCTTGAACATAATTTAAAAATCAATAGGTATTTCTATTACACATTTTGATTGACACAGGATATTTGTTCATATTTATGAGATGCAGTGTGTTATTTTGAGTCACTTGTATTTTAGGTAGGAATTAATTCAGGGTAATTAGTATCCCTTCTCTTTAAACATTTTTCATTTCCTCATTGAAATTTCTTAAATTTGGAAATATATAACTCATTTTTTTCAAAATAAAAATTATTGATTTTCTGCATTTTCTTTATATGTTTGCAGCACACAGTGTTTACTTTTTTGTGTAGAGTTGGTGCGTGTGTACACAACACATCTTAATTCTCTTTTTCTTTTTTTTTTTAACTTGAAGAGAAAAAAACATGTGAAGGGTAGAGATAATACAGAATTAAAAAAAAGATAAACACAAATCACTAGTTGATAAATTACATATTGTCCTCTTAGAAATAGTTGTTCAAGTTACAAAATTAAAACATACAAAGTAGATATTCAAATAGTGAGACTGTAAACAGCTACGCATGCATGAGTCTCTACATATATTTCTATCCTTTCTGTATTAGAGGGAAAAACAAAACCAAGCAACACAAAATAAAACAAATTTCTATAAAAGCATGAAACCAAAAAGTCATATAAAACCACAGTACAAGGTGATCTACAATGATTACTGTTTTTTATTATTCTTCAATAGAATTGTCTATATCATCAGGCATAATTGAATATAGCAGTATAATTGAATATAGCAGTACATAACACTATTAGTAAAAATAAAACATTGTAGACAGTATAAAACTTCAAAGGCAGGTAATAATTAAACCATAGTGGATATTCTAGTGAATCTTGTCATCTTTAGTATAGTTGCCTATACTCTCAGGTTTGATACTATCAATCATAACAGCTTTGAATAAAATCTGTCAATACAAAACAGCAATCTAACAAACCATATTTGGTTACAATCAGTCATAGTAAAACAGTGTAGGTTTTACAGAGTTTTAGATTAACTTAATAAGAAATTAAGGATGATTACTGTACTATATCCTGCTATTTTCAGGATTACTGTCTGTGCCCTCAAATCTAGTACAAGTAGAATGACTGAAACAGAATATAATACATCTAAGCAGAATGGTGTGAGTAATGTGGGTTTTAAATCCTGGTGCACTATTAACAATGTAGTGTATCAAGGCCATCTATGTTAGAGATTATAGCCATCCTTTTCTGCCTCATTTCTGCTATTTTCTGCCTTTGTTTGCCTACTTTTCTCCTTCATTCTACTGCCTGCCCCATTCATTGAGGCCTTTCTGCCACTGTTCCTAAAATCCTGGTATTTTTTTTCTCTCTCTCTAGAATGTCCTTCAGTATTCTCTATAGTGTTGAATTGGTGGTTACGAATTCCCCAGTTCCTCTTTGTCATAGAAGCACCTTGTTTCTCCATTAATTTCTAGTGAAATTTTGCAGGGTACATCAATCTGGGCTGGAGGTTATTTTCTTTCAGAACTTGGAATACTTCACTCCAAGCTCTTGATCTGATAGTCTGTGTTGAGAAGTCAGCCATGAACTTGATGGGCTTACCTTTATAGGTAATTTGTTTCTTTTCTCTGACAGCTTTTAATATTCTGTTTTTATATTGAATTTCTGGTATCTTGATTATCATATGTCTGGGTGTAGCTCTGTTTTGGTTGTAGGTGGCTGGAGTTCTATATGCCTCACATAGCCGAATGTCATTTTCTTTTCCCATGCTTGGGAAGTTTTCTTTGATTATTTCCATGAATAGCCTTTGTAATTCACCTGTTTGTATTCCTGCTGCTTTGTTCACATTTCTTATTCTTAAATTGTAGATTCTCCTGTGGTCTTCTAGCCTTTGTATTATTACTGCCTGTTTCCTTGTTATTTTTAAGAGATCTTTCCTTTCATGATCACACATTGCAAACTTGTCTTCAAGTTTTGATAGTCTATCTTTAGTTTCTTTTAAGCAGTTTTGCCAACTTTCAATGGAATTTTTAATTTCCTGGTAATCTCTTTGAATCTACTTCATGTATTTTATATTTTCTTTATATTCTTTATCAATTGTTTCTCTCCTTTTTTTGTGTTCCTCCCTTCTTCCGTCTGTGTCTTCTTGAGAGATGCTTAGCATTTGTTGTATTGCTCTACTCATATCTTGCTTTACCTGACTTAATATTTCAGTTTTGAGCTCGTTTACAAGGTCCCAAAGATATCTCTTAATGTCCATTGAAGCCATGTCTGATATTGCATGTTTGCTGCTCTCAGTCTCCCCTATTTTTCCCTCTCCTGGATCAGTGCTCTCAGGGTTCTGGGCTGGGGGCCTTCTCTTGCCTCTTTGTCCTATCATGGTTCTGGAGTCCTCCACATAGGTGTACAGTGGAGGTCCCAGCCCCCTTCTCTGTCGGCCATGATTCCTCCAAAGCACGCTGGGAAAGGACCTCTGCCCTCTCTTGCCTGCTCTTGTCACTGAGGTGTAAGTAGGCATGTATGCTGGGCCCTCCCCACGGGCCAGCCAAACTTCATTGGCCTTTACCAGGTTAGTGCGTGCCAGGTGCAGGGAATCGATTTGGGATGGCTCACTGGGTCCCGGCCAGGGACCTGGCCCAGTCCAAGCAAATCCCAAGGATCTGCTCTGGGGAGGGAGCAACCAAATGAAGTCACTGTCCCTCCCTGTTTAGGCTCCTTCTGCCCAATTCCAACATGTCGCCCATTTGGCCGCGCCTTTCCTGTGTGTGGGGGGGTCTCATTCCCAGCACTGACTGTGGATTAATGAAGGTCCCTTCACTAGCTCCACTCTCTGTTGGGCTCAGCAACCCCCAACTTCAGCACAGCTGTGGCTCCTATGAGTGGCAGTGGGAATGAGTTTAGGTGGCTCTGCCAGCTGACGCAAATTCAGGCCAGTGCAACTTGGCGGGTCGCGGCGGTAATTTTAGCTGTTCCAGTTATAGCCCCGAGACTGCATGTTTGACGAGCTTTTTTTTCGTTTTAATTTCTTCCTGTGTCACGAGGAACCATCTCCCTCTGTCTTGATCTCTCCAGGATGTTTTATTCTGGCATATGAGTTGTTTGTCCTGGGAGCCTTTGTATTTTGTTGCTCACTCATTGGCCATCTTTAGCTCCTCCCCCTAATTCACTTTTTCATTCCCCTACCCTCTTCTCCCTCCCATTCCTTGTCATAATGATTAGCCTTCTTATTTGAGAAAGTTCTCTCTCCATTCTTTGTTACCCATATTTTCACTTTACTTTCGAATACTTATAATTTGGGTTTCTCATATAAGAGAAACTATGTGATATTTAAGCTTATGTGCCTAATTTATTTCATTTAACATTATGGTGGCAGCATACAGCTGCTTTTCTCCCAATGACTCATTTATCATTCTTTATGGCAGGGAAGTATTCCATTGTGTACAAATACCACATTTTCTTTATCCATTAATCTGTTGATAGCCATGTAGACTGTTTCCAAGATTTAGCTATTATGTACTGTGGTGCTGTGGACTGCCAGAACTTACTCAAACAGTAACATTGTATCCAGTAACTTCTCCCCACCTACTTTCTCCTGGTATCTCTAGTTATGGTAATCATTATTCTACACCAAACTTCGGTGAGAGCTTCTTTTTCAGATTTATTTATGGGGTTGATAATGCAGTATTTATCTTTCTTTGACTGACTGTATTTAACATTGTACCCTCCAAGTGAATGTATGCTCTTGCAAATAACAGGATTTCTTGCTTTTTATGACTGAGTAGTTTTCTGTTATGTATATTTACCACATTTTCTTTATTCATTTGTTTGTTGATGGATGCTTAGGTTGATTCTATATCCTAGCTGTGTGTTGAGTGCTGCAGTAAACATGAGAATGCAGGTGTCTTTTTGACATACTGATTTGATTTCCTTTGGGTATAGTATAACCAGTAATGGGATTGCTGAGTAGTAGGGTATTTCTGTTTTTTAGTTTTTTTAAGGGAAGCTGTGTACTTTTTTTGTCACAGTTGTATTAATTTACATTCTTACAAACAATGCATAAGGATTCTTCATTCCCTGCATCCTTGGCAGCATTTGTTATTTTTTCATTGTTCTGATAAGAGCCATTCTCAAGGGGTGAGGTGGTATCTCACTGTGGTTTTCTTCTCATTGAACAGTTTTCATATGTCTATTGGTCATTTTTATGTCTTCTTTTGAGAATATTGACAGGCATTTTTTAAGATCAAATATGAAATGTAGATAAAAACAATCTCAGAATTCCAAATTTTCTGTTATCTCAAAAGCATTTAAAGAAAGTACTATGAAAGTAGGGTCTGAAGCCAAGAGTGTAGATGCCTTCAAATTAAGATGTTCCTGTTCTCACACAGCTAAGAACATGGTGAAGGAATACTGGGAAAACTAAGAGGGAATGCTTTTAGTATTCATAGCTCAGTCATGGGGATGGCATTGACCCTGAAGAGGATTTCATTGACTTTTGTCCTCCTAGAGCCTCCTTTCCCCTCTCATCTTACTCTTAATTGCTGTGACTGTCCAGTTAGAATGGAGCTCTCCATCAGTAGGGAGCCTCAGAACATAGGTTCTATCAAGCAAGTCTAGCAAATAACCTGCTTTTTTTGGGGGGGGGGTTCATTTGAGTAAAGTCTAGAACAGTTAAACAACAAAAATCTGGGGGAAAAACAGGAAGGAAATCAAGATAAATGTTTCCTTTTGGAGAGCTTCTGTTGGTTAATTCCTTTTCATTGTGTAGATAAGTCTTATGTGCCATTTAATGGCTGTTTTTTTTTTGTTGTTCTCTGCAGTTGTGGGACTGTTAAAATAATAGTCATGACTGAAGAACAGAATAAGAGATTTGTCTGTCTTTTTGTGGTTATAGTCTTCTATGAAGTGAGAAGTTTGAAATTGAATAACCTTAGGATTATTTCCAAGATTCCTTTCTCAATATACTTCCTTCCCTTCTCTTCTGGTTTTTAAGGTACAGAGTATGTCACAAGAGCATCCCAGGGAGCTAATGAGAAACTGAAAGGGGCTTTTGATGCTGAACTGTAGGCTCAGAGATGTAAGCCTGACTTGGGTGGAGACCCTAGGATAAAGCAAATATAAGTTAGAGAAATTTAATTTATCCTTAATTTAGTCTTTGGTCTGAACTCTAGGGAGACCGTTACCTAAGGTGAAATGACTTACTTAAGGGTGGCTTCACCAATAGGCACAAGAATAAATAAGGAAATCTAAGTACACAGGAAAAAGAAGATTCATACACCTTCATACCTTCGTAATGATTTGCTAATAGTAAAGTTGCTTGTCACTGGATATTAACCCAGATACTTTGTCTCTCCTCATCACAACTACTGTTAAATAAATTATATTTAAAGTGAAGGTAATCCACTGTTCACTAATGAGTCCATTGTATGTCTTTTATGTCCCCAATACCATTCCATACTGTAGAACTACAGAGGGGACAGATAAAAAATCTCATCATCATACTTAGGTTTTAGTAAATAATGCTGGAAAGATTACTGGCTCAAGTCCTTAATTCTAGTGATGAATACTAGATAATCATGGTTATCTTATTATTTTATTTTATTTTAATCTTAGAATAAGAGGAAGCTCTTGTAAAGATTGGAGCTAGTCCCTCAGTTAATATGATTTCTTTTCTTGTTGGCAGAGCCAAGTCATGAAGATTCTCAATCTGAGTGTTGTGAAGGGCCCAAGGGGGAAAGTGAATTGTCATAGTATTTCCAAGGGGAGATTTTGTATTCATCCTTGAGAAAAAAAGGAATCAACCAACAACTTTCTGAATTAGCTTTTTAAGATATTACACTTGAAAATTTAGGTCATTGATTTGTTGGTCATTGAAGGAAAAATAATAAAAGCATTGAAAATCTCTGAAAAACTGAATCTATATATTGATTAAAATATGAATTACTAAAAATATCTTTCCTTTACTAAAATATTATTTTTGCTTCCAGTATAATAAATTTTTATCCAAGCGCAAATCTTCTCTATTCTTGAAGTATTGTTTGCCATATTAGATAGATACATTTTTTATTCACACCTATGTTTTATATCTTAAAATTAATCAACATTTAATAAGTATCAATCACTAAGTACATTGGAGGAATATACAGAGAAGAATAAAAACTACCTCTAACTCTTATGGAGATTTGGCACTGAGTTTTTTTGTTTTTTATTTTTATTTTATTTTATTTTATTTTATTTTAAAGAGAACAAAACAAACGAGAACAGAACAAAGCAAATCAGAGCAAAGCAATGCAAGCAACACAGCACTTCATGACAAGACAACTAGATATTAACGGTAGCTACCATAATGTCTCTTTTCTTTGAAATGGTTGAGCATACCTTCACACACAATAGTATCAAACATAACAAAGTAGTATAAAGCCATACAAGAGAATGAAAGTACTACAGGACATTCAATACCAGATAACCAATAATGAACAATGGCTACTATAATATCTCATTTTCCTTAAATAATTTGTTTATACTGTCACACATATTAAAATCCAATAAGACACAACATGATAAACCAATGGAAAAAGAAGAACAGAAGCATGGTAAACTTCAAAGAAAGATGTTATAAAATCAGCAATGGCTGCCATAATGTCTTGTTTTCTTCAAAGTAGCTGTTTATACCATCACACATAATAAAATCAAAGAAAACAGAATAAAACCATTCCAACCAATGAATGAAAATATTGTAAGACTTCAGTATAATGGGGGACCATAATTACCATAAAATCTTATGTACTCTTACCATTTCTTACACTAGGGAGGCTATATGCTATTTATACATGTGAGTTTGATTTATTTCACTTATGAGTATGGTCTCAAGTTGTGTCATTTATTTATAAATATCTCAATGTGATCATTCTTTATAGCTGAGTAGTACTCCATTATATAAAAATACCACATCTTTTTTATCCATTCCTCAGTTGATGGGCACTTAGGTTGTTTCAAAGATCTAGCTATTACGAATTGTGCTGCTATAAACATGGGTACACATATATCACTGTGGTATGATGTTTTCAGTTCTTATGAGAATATGTCCAGGAGTGGAATAGCTGGGTCAAATGAGACTTCAATCCCAGATTTTTGAGGAATCTCCAGACTGACCTCCACAGTGGTTGCACCAGTCTGCACTCCTACCAGCAGTGCAGAAGAGTTCCTTTTTCACCACAGCCTCTTCAGCATTTGTTGGTAGTTTTCTTTATCCTGGCCATTCTTTCTGGAATGAGATGGAATCTCAGTGTGGTTTTAACTTACATTCCTCTAATGACCAATAATGATGAACATTTTTCATGTATTTGCCATTTGTATTTCTTCATCTGAGAATTGTGTGTGCATCTCAGATGCCCATTTTTGGATTAGGTCTTTGTATTTCAGGGGTCTGGTTTTTTTTAGTTCTTTGTAAGTTCTAGACAGAAGTCCTTTGTCTGAGGGACAGTTCGCTAAGATTTTTTTCCCAATTTGTGGGTTTTCTTTTCATTATGCTGGAAATTTCTTTCGACATGCAGAAACTCTTTAATAGGATGCAATCCCAGTTATTGATTCTGGGAAGTATTTCCTGTGCAGTTGATTCTTGTTCATGAATTCTCTACCTACCCCTATGTCTTCAAGATTTTTACCTACTTTGTCTTCCAACAGATTTAGTGTTTCTGTTTTAATATTTAGCTCTTCGATCCATTTAGATTTTAGTTTAGTACATGGTGATAGGCATGTGTCTAGTTTTAGTCTTTGGCATATGGAGAGCCAGTTTTTCCAGCACCATTTATTAAAGAGACTGTCTTTCTTCCAGTGGACATGTTTGGCCCCTTTATCAAAGACAAGGTGGCTGAGTGTGTTTGTAGTTGTAGTTGTATTTTCTAATCTATTCCATTGATCTTCAGGTCTCTGTTTTTATTCCAGTAGCATGTTGATTTTATTGCAGTAGCTTTGTAGTATAACTTCAAGTCAGGGGTTGTGATGCCTCTTGCCTTGCCTTTGCTGCTTAGAATTGCCTTTGCTATTCTAGGTCTCTTCTGGTTCCAGATGAATTTTAGGAGTGATTTCTCTAGATCTCTGAGGTATGCTAATGGTATTTTGATTGGGATTGTATTGAATCTGTATAACAATTTTGGGAGAATGGCCATTTTCACAATATTTATTCTTCCTATCCATGAACAAGGGATGTCTTTCCATTTTCTGAGGTCCTCTTCAATTTGTTTTTCAGGGTATTATAATTTTCCCTGTATAATTCTTACTTCTTTTGGTTGATTAGTTTCTAAGTATTTCATTTTTTTGGATGTTAGTGTGGAGGATGTGGCTTCTCATATTTCTCTCTCAATGATTTGTTGTTAGTGTACAGGAATGCTATTGATTTTTGAGTGTTGACTTTGTATCCAGCTACATTACTAAATTTACTTATTGTATCTAGGAGTCTTTCAATGGAGTTTCAGGGGTCTTCTATGTAGAGTATCATGTCATCTGCAAATAATGATAGTTTAACTTCCTCTTTTCCTGTCTTACTCCTTTTATTTCTCTCTTGTCTAATTGCTCTGGCTAGTATTTCGAGCACTATGTTGAATAGGAGTGGTGATAATGGACATCCCTGTCTTGTGCTTGATTTTAGGGTAAAGGCTTTCAGTTTTTGGCCATTTAATACAATGCTGGCTGTTGGTTTGTCATAGATGGCCTTTATCATATTGAGGTAGAGACCATCTATTCCAATTCTCTGTAAGGTTCTTATCATGAATGGGTCTTGGATCTTATCATAAGCTTTTTCTGCACCTATAGAAATGATCATGTGATTCTTATTTTTGGCTTTATTGAAATGGTGGATTATATTTATTGATTTGCGTATGTTGAACGATCTCTTCATTACTGCAATGAGTCCCACTTGGTCATGGTGTATAACCTTCTTGATGATTTGCTGCATTATGTTTGCCACTATTTTATTGAGAATTTTTGCATCTATGTTCATTAGGGAGATTGGCCTGCAGTTCTCTTTTTTAGTTGGGTCTTCCTCAGGTTTTGCTACTAGAGTAATATTTACTTCCAGGAACGAGTTAGGAAGAATTACTTCCCTTTCAGTTTCCTTGAAGAGTTTGAAGAGTGTCGGCGTTAAGTCTTTGAATTTCTTGTAGAATTCCACAGTGAATCTGTCTGGGCCTGGGCTCTTCTTTATTGGTAAGGATTTAATTACATTTTCAATTTCATTAATAGAAATTGGTTTATTCAGCAGCTTTACATCTTCTTGACACAGCTTTGTTATTTCATATGTTTCTAAGAATATGTCCATTTCTTCTGTTATCGAACATATGAGAGTAGAGGTTTTTGAAATAGGTTTTGATGATCTTCTGTATTTTCACAGAGTGTAGTGATTTCATCCTTTTCATTCCTTATTGCATGAATTTGAGTTTTTTCTTTCCTTTTTAAAATAAGGTTGGCTAGGGGCTTATCAATTTTACTTATTCTTTCAAAGAACCATCTCTTTGATTCATTGATTCTTTGTTTTCTTAGTCTCTATTGCATTGATTTATGCTCTGATGTTTATAATTTCCTCCCTTCTTTTGGCTTTCGGCTTGACTTGCTCTTCTTTTTCTAGGTGTTTGAGGTGTAGCATCAGGTTGTTTATTTGTGTTTGCTCTGTTTTCCTGATGTGGGAACTCAGTGCAATAAATTTTTCTCTGAGGACCGCTTTAATTTCATCTCACAGATTCTGGTTAAGTTGTATTTATATTTTCGTTTGCTTGTGGCTATTGTTTAATCTCTTCTTTAATTTCTTCTGTGACCTACTGATTACTAAGGAGTATATTATTCAATTTCCATGTGTCTGTGGAGTTTTTGCAGTTTCTTTTATCATTAATTTCTAGTTTCGTGGTGCTATGACCTGATAACATGCCTGGGATAATTTCAATTCTTTTACATTTACTTAAGTATGTTCTGTGGGCTATTATATGGTCTATTTTAGAGAATGTTCCATGTACTGCTGAGAAGAATGTGTATTCTGATGATGTTGGGTGGAACACTTTATACGGCCACCAAGGCCATTTGTTCAGAGGTGTGATTCAGTTCTGTTATTTCTTTGCTGATTTTCTGTCTAGTTGATATGTTCCTTGTGTCAATGGCATGTTAAGGTCTCCTGTTATAATTGTGTTATTGCTTATTTGATTTTTCATTTCTATTAATACTTGCTTTGTATAGCTGGGTGCTCTGGAATTTGGTGCATATGTATTTAAGATTGTTATCTCTTCCTCTTGAAGTTTTCCCCTAACTAGTATGTAGTGACCTTCTTTATCTCTCTGGACCATTCTTGGTTTGAAGTTCATGTTGTCTGTGAACAGAATAGCTACCCCTGCTTTTTTTTTTGAGTTCCTGTTGCATAAAGTATTGTTTTCCATCATTTGACTTTCAGTCTATGAGTTTCCCTTTGGATTAGACAGGTTTCTTGTAGATAGCATATGGTTGGATATTGTTTCTTGCTCCATTCTGCCACTCTGGTTTTTTTAATTGGTGAATTTAGACCATTTACATTAATGGTTGTAACTGTTATATATTGGTTTATTTTGACATGTTATCTTTCTGCTGTTGCTTCTTTATCTTTCCACTCTGTTTAATTGTCTGCCTTCCTTAGTGGTTTTTTCCTATGTCTATCTAGAATGTTTTTCAGTATTCTTTGCAAGGGTTGGTTTGGTGATCATGAAATTCTTCAGCTATTTTTTGTCATGGAAGTAACTTATTTCTTTATCCATTTTGAAGGACAGTTTTGCAGGGTATATCAGTCTGGGTTGAAAGTTGTTTTCTTTTAGGATCTGAAATACTTCACTCCATACTCTTCTTGACTTCATTTTTTTGTGTTGAGAAGTTTGCTGTGATTCTGATAGGTTTTCCTTTATAGGTGATCTGTCTCTTCTCTCTAACAGCTTTTAATATTCTGTTCTTATGTTAAATTTCTGCGATGTTGATTATTATATGTCTGGGTGTAGTTTTATTTTGGTTATGGTTATTTGGCGTTCTATATGCTTCACTGATCTGTGTGTCAGTTTCCATTCTCATGTTTGGGAAACTTTCAGCTATTACTTCTGTAAATAGCTACTTGATATCATTTGTGTTATCCCCTTCTTTTTCATTTATCCCTATTAATCTTATGTTGTTTTTCTTTGCATCGTCTTGCAGCTGTTGAATTGTTATTTCCTGATTTCTTGTTGTTTTTAAAAGAGCTTTCCCTTCCTGTTCACTAGCTGCAATCTTGTCTTCAAGGTCAGAAATTCTGTCTTCATTTTTGTTGAGGTGGTTTTACCAACTTTCGATGGAATTTTTTATTTCTTGTATATCTCTTTGAATCTGTTTCGTGCATTCTGTTTGTTTCTTATATTATTCATTCAGGATTTCCATATTTTTGCATTGTTCGTCTAATTTTTAAACTATGTTTTCTTTAGATGGGTTTAGCATTTGTTTCATCACATTTATCATTTTTTCTTTTATCTGGGAGATTATTTCTGATTTGAGTTCTTCAAATCAGAAATTTGGGTATAGCTTCCCAGAGTTGTTTCTTTATTTCAGTTGATATCATTTCAGGCATTTCAGATGTATGGCTTATATTTTTTTCCACGTAAATGGTTTCTAGGCTTGTTTGGGATGGGCTGGAGGTTTGAGATTGCATTTTGGTCTTTTGTTTTGTCATTTTCCTATATATCTGGGTTTCCAGCAATGTTCCTAAGCTTCCTCCGTCCGTGCTTGAAATGACCTTGTGCTCCCACAGCTCTCCAGGACTGATTGGAGGTTGCTGGGCTGACCCAGAGAGGCCTTCAGGGGCCTCTTGTATGTCCTCAGGTGGTCTAGGATGCTGGGTGGGATCCTGACCACTGGGAGCAATGATCCAACGCTCTCCCTGAATGCAAGTGTGCTGGAACTCACCTCTTGAAACCTCAGCTTCTGGCGCTCAATGAAGGTGGCTAGGTGTGGCCTATTCAAGCCCATGGGATCTCCCATGCCACCTAAGGTTGTTCAGAAAGCTGGGCGGGGTCCTAACTGCTGGGGGCGATGGTCCAGAGCTCTCTCTGTGCAAGCACAAGTGTGCAGGAACTCACCTTGTGTACCCTCAGCCCCTGGGGCTCTTTGGCAATGAGCTTGGAAAGACATGTGCTGTGCACTAAATATTTTCTAAAAGTTGTTCAGTATTCTTGTATATCCTCAGAAGTCCCATGGCTTTGAGATATTTTAATTTTTAGAGAGAGTTCATTGGGTAGCTTTTTCATGTCAGGGGCTTTCATTTATAAAACTTAATATGTATAGGAACCTTAATATAGTTACTTGCTTAAAACAAAACTGAAAACAAAGGTTGATAATGTCTATGGATAAGTGGAAAACATGATAAGTAGGTAAATATGATTGAAAATATAGATGCCATACATAGAAATAAATGAGTTTTTGAAACAGACGAGATAAAAGTGAAACGCATGATTTTAAGCTTTAGCACTTTTTTTAGACACTCTTCTTTATTACTCATCAGTGGTTGATGAGTCATAGGAATGTCAACTTCTAAACGATTCAAACCATTTTATTTCTGTTTTACTCTGTGCAACACCAAATAATAGCAATTACATATAATTAATGTCACTGAATAATATTAGTAATAGTGAGATTCTTATCCTGTATAACTTCAATTTTAGGTAAGGAATAATTGCAGTTGTGTGCAAATGATGTATTTTAAGAAATACATTAGTGATTATTTCTAAAGATATGTGAAAAAGGAATATTTAAACTAGCAATAAAGAGAATGTTCAATTAATTATCTGTAACTGCATACCAGAGTATGTAAAGCAGCTATCTCTTGGCTATTTTGTGTATTTTCAGTAGCTTGAACATTTAACTTCTCAGCCTTAAGGTGACAGGTACATTCTTAGCTAATTTTAAGATTAAGGTTTATTATTCATCTTAAAGATTTTCTTCTTTCTTAATTGTGGTATTTGTAATATTTTCAAATCTATTTGTACTCAGCCTTATTTCCTCTAATCTTTATACTGAATGTATTATGAAAGGAAACTTACTGAATTTCTTCTTGCTTGGCCAAAGTTTAGAGACCTATTTATAATCCTTACTAATTATTTAGGTCTTACGACATAAGAAATAAGTTTAAAGTCTAATTAGCTATATTATTAGAAATCCAAAGATCTTTTATATCTTTTTGAAATAACTGCATTTGTTCTTAAGAGAGGACATACTTCCTGGGTATGGAACTCTTAGTTGGGAAAATAGGAGTTTAAATGGGAAGATGGTGGCTGTCAGTGGTGGTTCTGCTGAAAGGGGATATATGTGTTAATCATTGCCCCTAATGCTACAGCACATTTAATCCATACTCTTTTCCAGTTTCTTTCTTAGAAGTACAAGAGTGGTTGATATTTATTTTGTTAGAAAATAATAAAATATTTTAAAAATATGACACAGTTATCTGTAACTCAGGGGAGTAGGTTTTGTAATGTTCTTCTGAGTCCTATGAGTCTACATTTTCTCCTTGTGTCATTTAGTATTTGAAAGATCTTTGGCTAGACAAAGGAAATTTACCAAAGTCTTTATTAAGATAACCATTCTGTAATTCTGTTAGTTCATTGAAAACAGCAGTTAGTTTGATATTTTTTGCATGTCTGTATCTCTTATTCTGAGCAACTGTTTTGAAGATAACAATATGCAATATGATAACCATTGTTAGTTTCCTGTCATTTTGTTTTGAAATTTTTTATCATTTTTACTTTTATTCTCTTTTAAAAAATTTAAAAAATACTCATTCTGAGTTCTGACAGGAAGCTGTCCACAATGTCACAACATAAAAATAATTAAATTTATCCTATGTATATGTACAATTATGTATTAATTAAAAAATAAATTACCAAAAAATGCAAAGATGGTTATGAAACTGGAAACTCTTGTGCTGCTTTGCAGCACTGAGCTTTTTAAAGAGATGAGTTTTGTTGGACAAGATAGTAACCTGACAACTCTGTTTTCCTTATTAATATAGTTTTCACATAGTGTGCATATTTCTCTTATTAATATTGTTTTCACATAGTATGTATGATTTAGAGAACTTTTGCCCTCATTTTGCATTTAAGATTCTGACATTTCTACAACTCGTGACATATGTTATCTACTAAGATTTTATGTAGCAAGGAGTGCTACATAATTCAGTGTTTAATATGAATTTTTTATATGTAGGTCCTTGAGTTATGATTTAAGATTTCAAATCCTTGCAAATATGCTTGAATTAAAAAAAGTTGAGGAAATGTTAGTTCTTATTCATATTAAATTAAAAAACTTCTACACAGCAGCAGAAACAAACAAGTGAAAGACAACCTATAAAATGAGAAAAAAAATTGGCAGCTATTCCTCAGACAGAGAACTAATACCTAAAATATATAAAGAACCACAACAAAATTAGTCTCCCCCCGAAAAAGACCTAGTCAAAAAAGATCAGCAAGTGACATGAATGGATACTTCCCAAAAGAAGTACAGATAGCTACAAAACACATTAAGAAATGCTCAGCATTGCTGGCCATTAGAGAAAGGCAACTTGAAACAACATCAAGATTCCATTTTACCCCAGAAAGAATGGCTATCATCAATACATCAGATAATCAGAAGTACTGGCAAAGCTGGGAGGGGGCAAAGTAACTCTTCTACATTGTTGGTGTGGCTATAAACTTGTATAACCACTGTGGAAATCAGTATGGAAATTCCATAAAAACCAAAACTAGAAATTCCATTTGACCCAGCTCTTCTTCTTTGGGGTATCTTCGCAAGAGAGTTAGAGACCTTGTATTACAGCAACACATGTAATCATGCTTACAGCAGCAAAGCTCAGAATAGCTGAATCTTGAAAGCAGCCTTATATTGACTAACAGATGAATGGATAATGAAAATGTAGTTTTTGCATACAGTAGAGTACTATTCTGTCATCAAGGTAGTCATTTGTAAGAAATGACTTTATAAATGATAAGACATTTGTAGGAAAAAAGGGGCATTTTGAGACCATAATATTAAGTGAAATGAATCAGACTCACAAACTTAATACAGTTTCTCTTATATGAGAAAGTCAAATTATAAATAAAGAGCAAAACCAAAGATAGCTAATAGGAAGTAGGGGAGATCTTTCTGAAATGGGAGTGGATCAAGCAATGAAGGAGATAGGGAAGAGAGAAAAGGAGAAAAAAAAAAGGAATTAGAATGTATCGGGTATATTACGAACTCCACACAAGGAATGTACTCACTCTGTATGACAAACATGTACTGAGTAAAAAAATTAAACCTTCAGGGGGCTGGTTATAGTATCAGAACACTGGCATAACCCAGAATTAAATCTTCCCAGTAGTATGCCCTGAACTTTCACATGCCTTGTGCCAGCCTTCCAGGACTTTCACAGAGAACTGTTTGTATATCATCTAGAAATTCAGTTAGTGGAGGAAATTAGTTAACTTTCTTCCAAAGAAGCATTTTTAGTTAGTATATTTTGGCCTAAGGTTATCTTCTGGATTTCTTGTTTACCTTATGAAAACTAAACAGAAAAAACTCATATTAAAAAGACTAAATTTAAATTTTTTTCAACAGGTTGTATCAATCAGTGAAAATTCTGTATTCCTTTGGCATTTTTGTGACATATTCAATTCAGTTCTATGTTCCAGCAGAGATTATTATCCCTGGAGTCAGTTCCAAATTTCATGCAAAGTGGAAGCAAATCTGTGAATTTGGGATAAGGTCTTTCTTGGTTATTATTACTTGTAAGTATCACTACATATTTATATCAATAATTCTTTAATTGTAGAATTTCTTAAAATGAAAGCTACTTAAATCTTTCAGTATTTCTAAAGTAATTGTATTCACTTAGCTGTGATATTTTTGGGGTTAAAATTATTTTTCTACTGCTTTAAATTTTCTGCTGTGAGTAGAGAAACACAAATCTAATCCTAGCAATTAAAGTAACAAATTATTCTGAAAATGATGGTAATAAAAATCTGATAAATAGGGACTCTTTGCATTGTTGATACACATTGTATTTCTAGTTTTCCTCAGTTTTACCAATTTCTGCTAACTTTATATATATCGAAGTTTCATTCTCTGTGACTACATACTTGTACTTTAATATGGTATCAATATGTATTATTGATGATGTTAGCTTTAGTTATTTGGTTAAGGTAGTGTCTGTCATATTCCTCCACTGTTAATGCTATTTTTTATGTGATGATTACTAAGTATCTTGTAGTGAGACTGAGAATATACAGATATCCTGAACTCATTCTGTTTTTGCCCACTGACTTTAGCATCCTTCAGTGATATTTCATGCCCAGTAATTATAGTGGTGTTTTATTAATAGTTATGATTACTTCCAGTTTCCTTTTCTTTTGTTGTGACTTTACTGTGAGAATGAGCTCTCTAATTTATTATTTATATCATACTACCCTGTTTTCTGCATTGTAGAATGAACTGTATGACAGAGTAATGCAAATTATTTGGGAATAAACTACCTGTACTTCCTTACCTCAAAAATTAAAAGTTGTTCACATAAACTTTAGTGAAAGTCCAGGAAATATCACTCACTGTTTTGGTTTCTTTGTTTTCTTTTTTTAAAGTTTAGAATAAACTATGGCAGATTGTTCCACAGGGAAATAAATGTATAGTAGTCTAACTTCTATTAATTAGCTTTACTATATTGAAAAGATCTATGTTTAGTATTCATGTAACTGTAAAACATTAAGTCTGGAAAAAATATCCATTTTTATTTTCTAGGTGCTGGAGCAGTTCTTATTCCTCGCTTAGACATAGTGATTTCCTTTGTGGGTGCTGTGAGCAGCAGCACATTGGCCTTGATCCTACCTCCTTTGGTTGAAATTCTTACGTTTTCTAAGGAGCATTACAATATATGGATGATCCTGAAAAATATTTCTATAGCATTCACTGGAGTTGTTGGCTTCTTATTAGGTACATATGTGACTGTTGAAGAAATTATTTATCCTACTTCTGGAATTACAGAGGGTACCCCTCCAAGTCCCTCTGTAAATTGGAATTCAACATGCTAAATGACTGGTTTGAAATAGTAGAAGCAAAGTTATGAGTCTTTTGTCTCAATTGTGAAACTGATTAAAATAAGAACCAGCAAAATGCATTGTTATACACTATAAACAATCAAATTCTCTTTTCCTTTTGTACAGTATTAATATTTTGTCAGTAAACTCTTAATCATTTACCAGTACTGGTAACCTATGACAGGTCCTTGGTTTTCAGTAATAGCAATAATTTTTAAAAAATTAGTCTTGAAAATTAAAAAAATAAATATAAAAAATAAAAAACTAAAATCTGTTATTCTTTTTTTCTGTAATATGTGCTTTAACCAAGATCTTTCTCTTTTTCCCTATGCTACTGTTTTGCCACTCAGTTGACAAGATGCAGGATTTGAACAGTAAGATAAATAAGGAACATATATAACAAAAATCTCATTCCAGATTATCCCAGTGAATGTGTAATGTAAAATAACTGATTTATTTTTATTAGAGAGCAAAATACTTATGGTAAAGCCCCTGGAAGTATAGAAAACTACTAACTATAACAGAAAGACATCAAAACTGAAATTATTTTTACACTATATTGTAATAGTAGTTGGTCTTCATACTCATTGAGAGATATTGAGGAAGATTCTGTCTTGTTGTTTGAATCAAGTTTAAGAACGTCTTTAAGATTCTCCAATACAGCTCCCTTATTTTTCAGTGGAGGAAATAGAGTCCCAAAAGTTTAAGTAACTAAGTCAAGACCATTCACTTGATCTTTGAAATCAAGAGAACCTGATTTTCTGACTCCCTAGCCAGGATTTCTTTATTTTTCATGTCACATTCAAGAAGAAGAATAATTTGTTTAGTTTAATTTTGAGTAATTATATTTTTATATCTGAAGTGGGCATGTGATCTTTGTATAGTATCATGACATGAACATAGAGTTAGGAACACTACAACTTCATAAATCTCAGCAGTAGAAAGAAGCAGTGTTCTTTCAGACAGAATGAAGACCACTCACTGGTGTAACTGCTGGCTGGTAGAACGTACTAAGCTACATTGTTTATGGCTTAAGTGAGTCTTGTGTTTCTTTCTTTTCTCATTTTTGTAGACACTATATTCCTCAATGGCAAAAATAGGTATTTGACACGATACAGGATTTCTAGGCTCTTTTCAGTCCTGTGGCTTTCCTTATCATAATCTGTTGGTCTGACTGGGCAGAACCATAAAAAATCATGCTTAGGAAAAACAGAAACAGTAATAATCTGTTGAGACACTTCCAGACTTCTTCCAGGGAATTACCTTATGTCACTCCATGTTTTTCAAAACCACTTACTAACTCAGCTAGAGTACCTCATTGATGGGGAGGATGAACATTTAAAAATTGAATAGTATTGTCTCATGATTTAAAAAATTCACATTATAAAATATGAACTTTTTTATCAGCCTCGTAGTACTTTACTGTGTAGTACTGAAAGACATCATCGAGCTAACTGTAGTGAATGTATTCTCTATTTTTATATGTAAATATTAACTTATTCAGCTATTTTTTGCTTATTATATAATTAACTGGTCATCAAGTATGAACCTAAAGAAATATCAGAAGCTTTATTTTGGTACAAATTCATAAGAATCATAAAAAGCATTTACATTAGGTATTGTCACTAATACTTTTGATATTTTTATATAAAATCTGTTACATTGAGTTTTTAGTCACACTAACAGAATGTGGAAGAAGGTAGAGAAAAAGTAATCTTCATTGAAACTAATCTGATCAAACCTTGAATCTAAGACTAAATGAGATGTTTAAAAAATCTATAATGATACAAACTGAGTTTGAAATCATTTAATAGCAGCAGTCTTTGAGATGTTTTCACATATTTCTAGTCATTGCATACAATTTTTCCATAAGGAATTAATCAAATGGAATGAAATTTTGAGTCACTGATCATAACATTAAGTAATTTTTAAGTGCAGCACAATATATACCTTGGGCTTTTTTTGCACTAACTGCTAAATCAACATCCAACACCAAATTCACTAAATTATCAATACTTTAGATAAAAGAAAGAAGAACTAAAAAGGAGAAGAGAGATTTGATTCTCAACAAGAAACGCTACTGAGGTGCAAGATGTAAACATACTCTTTAAGGATATTTAATGATATATTTATCAGTGGATTTTTTTCTCTGAAATATAGTTTAAATGAGTCATAACATTTTCTAAGATATGTAAAGAAGATACTTTGATTCTACCAGCCGTTGCTTTTTATTTTGGGAGCCTAGAGCAAGGAGAGCAATTGCACCTCTCAAATTTTGTATCTGCTTTCTTTTGGTCCATCACATTATGGCTAAAGTGACTTTAGCATTTTATCTGCTGCCTCAGTGAAGGAATCTAAAAGTTAATCAGTTGCCCTGGAATTATTTCTGCAACTGAGGTGGCAGAAAGAAAGCTTTATTTAGCTGTGATGAGCTCTATTCAAAGCTAGTTTTCTCCATTCTCTTACACCCCAAAGAGTTTCAGAAGAGTCAGAATGATCTTGTCAAAATTCTGGTTTTGAAACTTTTAATCAGAGAATCATTTTGCACATGGCTAGATTACTGTACAATTAAAGAAGTTAGAGCTATCTATTGATTTTTCTTAGCTGAATACAACTTTGGATGGTGCTAGCGAATAAAAATAAGTTCTGTATCAGCAAATGCCACATTATTTTAGTTCTTGCCTCAGTGGATTCTCTTCACTAAAACCATTTATGAATCTTGTTTAAATAGTGTGCTTCCATTTTTACAAGGAGTTTATGACAAGTATGAGTTGTAAATTTCTTAATAGGGTTTGATCTTCAATATTTTCACCATCGTCCTGTTTT
This sequence comes from Hydrochoerus hydrochaeris, assembly GCA_004027455.1. Taxonomy (NCBI): domain Eukaryota; kingdom Metazoa; phylum Chordata; class Mammalia; order Rodentia; family Hydrochaeridae; genus Hydrochoerus; species Hydrochoerus hydrochaeris. Next base: position 688,524 of record PVLA01000184.1, on the reverse strand, counting down.
GAGGTACTGTAAATTGTTAACGTTCTGTATTAGTACCACCTCTACCTGTGGGAAAGCACCACACCTGTCAGTATAGTGTCTGAATGACATGCATTTATTTACTGACATCGTATCCCTAAAAATTAGTTCTCATTTCTTTTTCATCATTTAAGGGGAGAAAGGAGCTTAGAGGTAGCTCAGTGGTGGAATGTTTGCTTAGTATGCACAAAGCTCTGAGATCAATAATCAGCACTAAAGAAGCTACACAACTGGTGGAAAAGTAAATAAAATTATTTAGTCAACAATACCAGTGGTCCAGTAGTTCAATGAATATTTTCTGTTGAAGAATAATGTAACTTGGTAAAAATATAGGCTATTTATCATGTAAAATGCTTTTTAAAATTGGGTTTACTTTAATAATTTGACTCAGTGAGCTTTCGCTTCCTAAAAATGTGAAAAATTAATATAAAATGTGCAAGATATTTCCCAGCATTATGTGGTTGACTGTAATAGTTACTACTTTGCCACTAATATTTACTAGACCACAAACTTTTCTGAAACTGGTTGGTTTTGACCTATGCAACAAAAATATATTTAAGAAGTGACTAGAAATGGTATTTGTTCCCTGTGATAAGTGAAAGGAAAAATCACTCAAATTGTTTAACTCTTCTTTGAAAATTAGCTTGTTCCTACATGCATGTGCTCACCCGCAGCATACACACAGTAGGAGTCTGTGTGAAATATATACAAATACTGATTTACCATTTAAATTGGATGCAGGAAGATGTTATATTAAAAGTATCACTCTAAAAGTACTGCATTGGTGTTTTCTTGATAACAATTAGGAAAATATATGTTCATATCAGGAATAAATCAAGCTGTAGATTTTTGTGTTTTTTGAAATCTCAGCTTGAATAAAAACTTACTGCACCTGAGTCGATTAATTTATTTGTAAAAGAACATGAAAATCTGTCTTAAATGTATTGTAACTGAATTTTCAATAAAATATAATTTACTTGCAGTTGCTTTTGAAAATAATTTGTCTTTTATAAGGTTAAGTGGATTTGACAAATGTCATAACCAGAAATGACATTTGCGTAATATTTTCATAATAACATTTTAATGTCTTTGTGTTTTATTGTTGTGTTGGAAGTTGATAATAAATACCCACAAGATTTAAGAGCAGAGGTTGATTAGAAATGAAAGGACACATTCAAAGCATTGGCCTGAACTTCCTAGAATGAATGTAAACTTAATAGTAAGTGGATGGTGCACCGATGATTTAATTTGCCACTTTTTTAAATTTCAAAACATCTGAAAAGATTTTAAATATAACCACAAAGAAATGATAAACATGAGGTGATTGGTATGTCAGTTACCCTGATTTGAGCATTGCATGTGTACATGTGTTGAAAAACATGAGACTTTAGGGGGCATTTTAGAACTAAACCATAACATGTGCATACTTTGTAAAATTTCGTTTTTCAAATGCAAAAGCTCTTGAGCAGTTACATATAATTGTATGTGTGCACCCCAAATCTTGTACATAGAACACTGTTGCTCACATTTCATGAAATCCATGGACTCTAGGGTTTCTTGGGAAGGTTGTGCATGTTGCGGAACAAGCAATATTGTGTTTCCCTATAAAGGTAAATTTGATGGCTTGAAATGATGTGAGGAAATTGGAGCTTTTGGTTCTCACAGTTTTCTGGTGCCATAAAAAAGGAACAGGCTAGTAACTGGTGACAATCTGCTTCTCAAACTAAAGCTCGTGTGCTAATCTTGCCAGGGAATAAGGAAGTAATATGTTATTCTAGTCTGGATATTGATCGCTGCCAAAGCAGAGGCATTGACCATTGAACACCATACCTGTACTCATGGGGTGGGAAAGATGTGCTGGGGGTCGACTGAGGTTGAGCAGGTCCAAAGTAGAAAAAAATTGACCAATAAGGCAAAAGCAGTAGCGGACTTTTCATCTGAACCTGTACAACTCCACTTATCTTTGCAGCTGCAATACCCAACAGCTCCACAGGGACACTGAAACTGTGTGAAAAATCTGGTCTTGTCACTTCTTTTCTGTTACATTTCCCAATCTTGGAAGTACAAAGATGAAGCTCCTTAACGTGAGCACTGCCCATGCTCACTCCACGGGTCACAGTCACATCAACACCAGACTGTTCTGGGCACTCTGAACACAGGACATGTTCTATGTGTCATCTGCGTATTTCCACTTCTTCCTCATGTTACAACTGTTTTCTTCTGTTCCCTCTCCCATTTCCCCCCTCTGGCAATCCTTACTTATTAAGATTCAGTTTAGGTGTCTCTTCTACTGAGAAGGCTTCCCTTATATTCTCACCACTACCTAGCTGAGTTGTGTTTACATTTTGTTTGCTTCATATTTCCTTATCTTCCTTCGAGGAGATAAACTCGAGTGGGTAATTTTGTCAGTTAACTTCAGAATTTAAAAGAATGTTAGTCACATGGTAGATATGTAATAAAAATTGTTGAATTAATGAACTGGCTTTTTAAAAATAACAAACAAAAACCTGTATTAGGGTTCAAGTACTTAATAAAATTTTCAAGTGCAGGGGTGAAGTCACACTATTTTTACTGTCACCTTTGCCCTGTGTATGTTTGTTGAATGAATGTGCATGACCCTCTTTCCCACTTCTTATGCTAGTTTGAAAAGCTACAATATTGTAAAGCAAAGATAACCAAGTCTCAATGTATTACAGAAAATATTGTGAGAAGAGATTGGTTAATCATCACAGGTAGGTAGGAGAGAAAAATTCTGGTATTCTGTTACACAGAAGGTAATTATGTCACATATAATTCAAAATATCTAGAAGATGGAATGTTCTCATAACAAGACATGATAAATTATTAAGATAATGGAAAATCTAAATACATTCATTAGTAGATCAATACACTAAAACCCCAGTTTAGGAATGAATTCCATTCTGGGAGAAGTTCATAAATCATTCATTTGTAATCTGACAAAGTGAGTCTTCTACAGTATGCCTGTGAATTTGAAAAAATGCACCTGTGAAAGTTCACAATTCAATTATTTGTAAGTCAGGGACTTACTGTACTTAGTATACTGAAACATCACACTCTACCCCCATAAGAGTGCACAACTATTATGTGTCAATAAAAATACTCGTAGGTTTATAGCTAGTGGTGGCAACACACGGATTGTGCTCTAGAGATTTGCTAACAATCAACATAATAATACTGATTACAATTTTGTACTTACAGAACTGAGAATTTTAACTATGGTCACCTTGTAGCAACTGAATGTACTTTTTAGCACATTCTGGAAAAAAAAGGGGAGGCAGTGAGCACAAAACAGTCCTAGTTGGCAGAGGGAAATGGGAAATGTACTAGGAGCCCAGATGGGAAAATTTTTTTCAAAACATTGTTACTAGTAAAAAACATTTCTATCATTTCAAATGCATGGTTTGTCTCAACAATATCTTTAATTATCTTGGCAAGCCAGAATGTATCACTTTGGGATTAACTTCTGTCACTTTTCAATGGTCAGGATAAGGTGTTAGGATTAAAACAGTAAAACAAAAACTGCTAATGCCTCATTCAGTGAGGGATTTGATTCACTCCTTGTATTTGATGCTTTTCTTTTGTTAGCGAAAACAAAGCAATGAAATCTTATGCTGTGTAAAAACCACACCAAGATGCTGGAAGAGAACATGAAGAATTTCTCTCCAGAATAGAATACAATGAAAGAGTAGATTAGAAATTTGATAGTACCTCCAAGTGGCATCAATCAAACTGCCAGGATTCAGTGAGATTTGGGGCTTTACTACTCACTAATAGATCTCTCCATTAATTCTGGACCCATGTGTGAGCTGAATATTCAGAATTGTTAGATGGAGCCACTGCATACTTGCTGCTATTTTCAGTGACTGTAGTTGTAATCTTGAATATTCTAATTAGAAGCAGTGAAGAGGTATATGTGGAACCCAGTGTTTTAGTTGTTGAACCAAAGCTTAGTGAAAGTTTAAGAATAAGATCATCTCTCTTCCATCAACATAAAACAATTGTTTGTACCATTAATACTATATTCAGTTTTTATAATTTATCTATGCATCATTATTCTTTCTGTTCACCTTAAGTTAGTGGTCCAAGAGCGCAAGGAACAAGCAGTGTGTGTTCAAAGATAATGGAACTTTGAGACACTAGAAAGGGATTGCTTGTGGGATGAATGGATGCCGAAATTTTCTAGGATACATAAGGTCTGAGTGAGGTACAAGGTCCTTCTAAAGTAGTTTTTCAGTGTTGTACCCCCGGAAAATTTGAAATGTGTTAATTATGGGTGCAAATTGGGAGTATTACAAATCCTAGCATTTGCATTTGCTGAAACAATGAACATGAGAATGGAGAATTTTCTGAGACTTAATACACAAAGAATATAAATGATCTCAGTGTAAAATAAAGTGCATCATCAGTCATAGCTTTTCAATTAAATTTGAGACACCAATAGAATGGCAGTGGATCAGGAACCCTTTAAATATGGCAAATAAGGCAAACAATTTTTCTTCTGGACAAGATTCACTTCTCAAAATTTCACCCTAGATAGCCCCAAAACATTGTATGTTAAAATGATATTTTGAGCATCCTATGTCAATAATTATTCTGATACAGCTTGCAGATAAAAGAAGGAAATTGGAAAATAATCTTTCTATGGGTTTGAGATTTGGAAATATTGCAAGAGCAAGAAAGAGGAAGGATGTCACTAACACTAAAAGTGACACTGCTATACTATGTTGTTAAGCCTCATTTTCAAAATTGATTGACTCCATGAAATTTAATTGTGATAAGGACAACTAACAGGAAAAGAGGTCATTCTAATGCTTTAATAAGTAGCATGTCTCAAGTACTTCATAATAGTCATTAAAAATTAACACAAAATCAAACATCTGAAGACAGAGACTCCATGCAAATTTATAGGGTATTATTTTATGGCAATTTTCACCATCAACTGCTTCTTTAGCTTAGTTTTCTGCTCACAGTTTGAACAGTGCCAAATCTGAAAGGTCCTTGCATGATCATTTTAGTTCACTAGATTATGTTCCCTTATTTCTGGAAAGTTCCAGGGTCAGAATGTGATTTTCATGATGGGAAGCTCTCCTATTAACAACGCCTGTTTTTTGGAAGCACAGAGTAGTGCAAGGAAAAAGAGATGGAGGTTCTTAGGCTCGCTGACATGTTTCTCATCTCTGAGACTTTGCTTCCTTTGACAGACTGACTCTAATCCTGTATAGCTCCTCTACATTGTAGGTTTCCTCTTGATTTTTCCCCTGATATCTTGTCTATCTGTTAGACTCCATTAATCAAGGTCAAATGCAGAGAGTGAACAATCTAAGAATTATTCCTGGTACCCCAATAGCCACTTCAGTTGCAATCTACACATTAATGTCTACAGGTGTTTCACAAAACTCAGCAATATGTAAGAGCACTTGATTCTTATAAAAATGAGAAAAAACAAAAATAAGGCTAAAAAATATTTTTAGTTTATAAAGTCATAATATTTTTGCCTTTCTATACCTAAACTACAAAACATAAAAAAACCAACCAAATAAATAAGACTCCCACTATTACTTTCATGTTTGAGCACATGGAGCAATGACAATGGGAATTTCTCTTTTAAGTGCTTTATAAAGACAACTATCTTTATATGATATCTCATGCTGTCTTTTAATATAGTGGGCCTAGGATAGATAAACAATAACAACAAGTATTTATGAGACACTATCTATTGTTCTATCTATCTATCTGACTTTATAGGCAGTATCACAACCATATGATTGAGTCATTATCATCATCATTATTTAAGTTTTCAAAAGAAGAAACTGAGATTTAAGGCTGAAAAAAGTGCCCAAGTAGGCAAGACCAGTAAGTGGTTTAGCTAGGAATGGCTCAGTCTGAACAACACTAAACTCCATGCCCTTAAGCAATGTATTACTTATTATATCCAATTGGTTTTCTGTGCAAGAAGATGACTTTGAACAGTTAAAGATCAAATTAATTATCATCCTATGGCATTATTCAACTTTAATGATAATGGCTCTTGGCATTTTTTCAAAAGTCAGACAATGAAGCAGTAACTTCTATGGGTGATTATGTGGATATGTCCAAGATATTCTAAGCTTCTTAAAAAATGTCAGGAGGCAGAAGAAAAGGAGACAGGCTCAAAGTGGAGCAGGTCAAATGTAAAAAATAATTTCCCAAGAGTATAATAAGTATGGAAATGTTTTACCGAGAGCTGGAATATGTTAAGATGTCTTCAAAAGGTTGAAACATTTCAGCCCTAGAGCAATAGAAATTGGTTAAATTACTTCTGAAAGTCTTCAGGGATTTTTATTAATAAGGAAATTCCAAACCAAAATTCAGATCCTTAAAAACATATATTTAAAATCTTTTTTTACTAAACAGTACCATATCTCTCTGAATGTGAAAACTGTTTAGCTAATTTAATTTTGAGAATTTTTTTTGCAAATTAACTATAAAGATACAAATACTATTAGATTATTTCAATAGTTGCCTTAAAAACACTTGTTGAAATTAAATAAGTTTTCTTGATAAAAACTTTCAACAATCTAGGAGTGAATGAGAACTTCCTCAAAATTATAAAGAGCCTCAGTAAGAAATCCACAGGTAAATCATGTTTAATGGGTAAAGTCTGAATCCTTTCCCTTAAGATCAGGAAGAAGATAATGATGTCTGTTCTCACTACTTCTATTTAACATTGAACTAGGGGTTCTAATCAGGGCCGTTGGTCAAATGCTATAAATTTAATGTTTCTCATGTGTTTCCTCCAAAGTGTCTATATGGAGGCCTAACTCCTCATCCCATTAAAAAGCATGGGGACAACTACCTTGGCTTATTCACTTGGTTATCAGTACCTGGCATACATTAGGCATTCAATGATATTTTTGTATTAATAAGTGATTGAACAAATGGGGTAAGGCATAACCTCTATCATTCTCCCATACAAACCACCTCAATATACAATCTAAAAGTAAACATTGTGCTTTCTTTGTAACTGCAGTTTTATAGTTTTTGTAATGATAGACACTTGGCTTTTTTACTAGAGCCCACCCAGTTTAGCTGGGCAAATTGCTCACTGTACAGTGTTAGGGGGCATTATGTGCATGCATGGGCAATTCTGGAATGGCCACTGCCACATTACTCACTAGACTATTCTCTAATTCTTTTACATGTCTTTAATTGCACATAATGGAAATGCAATCCAAATTGGGATTAAACAAGAAGGGGGGTTTGATGGTCTGTGTGCCCAAAAGTGGAGGGCTAAATCAGCATTGTGTATCCATTCCCTAGCTCCACAGCGCTGTTATTAAGGTTGCACTTTCTTCTTGCCTCTCTCCTCTGCCACCCAGAGTTCAAGGGGATCCCACCAGACCTGAGGCTACCTGCCTTCTAATTCAAGGCTTACAGGAGAAAAGGCACAGCTTCCACCCCAGCACTTCAGCAGGAGTCCTGACTGGTCCAGACTAACGTGGGTGGGAGGAATCTCCAGGTCTTTGTGCTTCTCAGCTGAGGTTACCCAGGCTTCCTGTGGTGAGGTCAGTCAGTGCAAGGACAGGGCTGCAAGGATGGTGGTGGAGACTTCAGTTCTGTTATCAAAGCAACAAAGCCACGCGGGGCCTCTTAGAAACCATACATGTGTACAAGTCACGCTGTGGGCACCACATGGGAACCATGAGGGTAGAGGGACTGTAGGTCTGGCATGGTTTAACAAACCAATTAATATAACTAAAATCCCGCTGCGAATTTTGTAAGTACTTCTTTCTAGAGTTAAGCATGGTCACTAAGTGATGAGGACCTGTTACTTTGTAGTCAGAAGTGAAATCTGTATTTTTAGGATCAAATCTGAAATTGCATTCTGGCTGCCTATGAAATCTGCCCTTGGCTTGGTGGTTTGCTTCTAAGCTTTCTACACTTGGCTGAGAAAGTGAAGGAAAAGAACTCTGTTTATGCTTTGCTGTCTGTCTCTAGTTGGCTGATTCATATTTTCCAGATAGAAGGAAAAATACAACATGAGATTTGGCTTCCGTGAACCAAAGAAGTACCTAAGGAGATCTCAGCAGTCAAAAATTCTGCCAAATGCTGGCTATATCTTGGCTTAGGGAAAGACAGTCAGACTTTCCTGGGGAGGCATCCCTTAAAGCAGGAGAAGCCTGCATGACCTGGGGCTCTCTTTGCTTTGGGCTATTATTCTGTGCCACAGAAGGATGCCACGTTATGACACCTGGACTTCAAAAAGCAGCTGGGGTGCAGGGAAGAAAGAATGATTGGACGTATGTGTTCTTGTGCATATACATGTGTTGTGTGTTTGTGTGTATAGACCAATAGAGATGAATTGGTATATGATGTGTTAGCAGCTACCTCTAGTTGAATTCCAGATTATTCCCTGTCCCATGTGGTCCATCTGTCTTAAGAATCTAACTAGCAGATTGGAGTCACCTGGACATTTGGCAGGCAGGGCATAGTGCCCACATAGAGATGTTCCCGTGGCACCTACCACAAAGCCAGTGGTGGGCCCTGGCCAGTCTTCCCTGAGAGTTCAACAGTGCCTTGGGCTATGCACTCCTACACGTGCCTGCAGAAGGGTTAGTTGGGGCTTGTTTTGCAGGCATGGAACATGCTCCCTTTAGTGGAGGTCAGAGTCTTTTGAACTTGGACCTCTGCACAGTGCCAGGACAGTGCCAGGCAGCTAACCATCCAACCATGGGTTTAGCTGCACTTATATTTAGTTGTGTGTTTGTACTCAGTACTAAAGATTGAACCTAGGGCATTTGCACTCAGTTGCATTCACAGTTCTTTTTCTTCTTATTTTTCTTCTGCTTTTTTATTTTGAGACAGGGTCTTACTAAATCACTAATTTTCCCAGGCTAGGCTTAAATTTGTGATCCTCCTGCCTCTGTCTCACAGAGCGCTGGCATTACAGGCATGCACCCCCTGCCTTGGGCTGTCTCTGCACTTCTGCTCCACTCCTTTCTTTGCAAATCACTTTCTCCATAGGCCCGTGAATTCAACATACAAGGGGTTTAACAAAGCCTTACAATGCTAACACCCATGACCTTCAGAACACTTTTCCATTTAAATTAAAGAAACAGTAGGGGGTGTAGAACAGAGTAGTGGCCTAAATGTTGCCACTTAAGCCCATTTCTTCAAGGGGAATATGGAGGTAGGATGGTTACACGGTATGATTTGGGCATGATGGTACCAAAGATGAACTTTCCATTTATCCAAAACTCTAATTTATCTGGTTGACCTTTCTGCCGTATCTGGCAGTGCTTTATGGGGGGCATCTGAAGGAGTCTACTATAGGGCTAAATAAATGACAGTGATTAATGAGAATCTTTTTATTCTTTCAGCTCAGGATTAAAATATCAGCTTTGTCATTTGTAACAAATGTACATTATGTAATCTTTTGAACATTAGATCCTAAATTGGAATAATTATCTTATTAGATAGAAGTGAAATAAATACGATAAATTAACTGCAGCCCAATTTGCTCCAAAATAAAAATATGGAATCAAGTGAAAAATCCAGCTAATAGGAGTATGCTATAGAGTTGATTCTTTCTCGACCCAGAATGCAGATGGTGTCAGGTAAATAAGCAAGGTTCCCAGTGAACACTACAGACTCAGTAAACTTTAGTTCTATTAGAAGCTTCACCTTCCCCTGCTTTACTGTACCCCTATACAATGAACCATTCCCATGTCTGTCCCCTTTATTTTTTCCCAGAGTTTTCTAATCTGCACTCAGAGACATATGAATTAATTATAAGGTATATTTAATGATGAATCTGAAATGATGACAACCATTTCTCAGAAAAAGTAGATAAAAGAAAATTCATTTGTATTTATTATGATATTTTATGTACAATAGCTATAAACTATAAAATACTTTGCTGTGGATATTATAAGAATCTATACTGTTTAATTAAAAAAAAATCTTGTGTGCTCTAGTTGTTTGGAGATCTACTTGAGGAAAAGTTTTCAGCAGTAGCAGCTATTTTGATGGATAGAAATGATGAGAATTGGTAAGCAATGCAATTTTTTAAGAAAACAAAAAAAGAAGCAGGTGTGGAAGCCCTAAGACTTGAACTTGAACAAAGAACTTGGAGAGATTATTCTGGAGACAGCTTATAAAATCTAAGCAAACATAAGCTGCAAGGTGAGAAACCTTACATTTCATTCTCTGACTGCTATGAGAAATGTGGTAGTTTGGCTAGAAATTAGGGACAACTGATAGCAGGACTGGCTCCCTTTGTCTTAAGCTTGTGATGAAAAAACAAGTTGTGCTTAAAATAACTGGCACTTAAAACAGAGGCTACAGGGCAAGCCATATGGATAATGGCTATTATTATTATCATCTCTGTTTCTGACTTCATGCCAAATTCTTTCTGGTGGGAATTGATTTTTTTCTGCAAAATAAGAACTACAGCTATGGATAGCTTTAAGATTTATATGTTATCATGTTCTTCAGTGCCATAGACTCATTTCATTTTTCTAAATCGAGTTATAAAATTGCACTAGTGTTAGGGTGAAGCATAAGTAAACCAACACATGCGGGCATTGAAGAACATATCCAAATCAAGTGGGTGACCAAGGACAGGTTAATAAAACTGCATTTAGGTGATCCTGATAACGAATGTCGATGCTGATGTTACTCAGCATCTGACAAAGAAAAAATTCTCTATAGTGGAAGATAAAATCACTGTAGGGCTTGAAATATTACTCAAAAGAATGTTTTCATAACTGTATCTGGCACATAATCTATGATAACCAAGCATGTGGATAACATGAGACAATAAGAACAAATATGAGCAGAAATGACAGGTAATGGAGACAGACAGGCAGGGGTTCCAGGATCTAGAATTACTTGACACACTTTTTTTGGTTGTTTTGTTTTGTTTTTTGGTACTGGGGATCGAACTCATGACCTCACATTTGCAAACACTTGAGCCACTGAGTTGAATCCCCAGTCCACACATTTTAAAATAAACTATAGTTGTTCAGATCACAAAGATAGGAAAAGAAGATAAGTTTGAAATTTTTAGCTGCAAGATGGAAACAATAAAATGTTAATGACTTTCTGCTTTAATGTGGAACAAAATAACTAGCAATAGACAAACATTTCCAACTAGAACAACTAGAAAACATGGATACATTTCAGATTGTCTCTTTAAGGCTAAAGCAAAGGGATTAGTAGGTTTAATACTCCAGGGTGAAAGGAGCCAGAAAAGGTGAGCTCACTTTCCTCCCATGCTTACCCAGAGGTAGGTGTCATTGTGAATGTGGAGAGGAGGCTGAGAGTCTGGTGAAAAGTCCCATGTATAGTTTGGAAGTGTCACTGGAGTGCTCAAAGAAACCAGCAGAACGTTAACCAGAGATGTGGGGGTGTCAAGAAACCATAGCTAGTTTCTCCTTCAAGACAGTTGCTGTCTATCACAGACACACGAGGTAGAAAGCTAATAATCTACATGGGAAAACTTGAAAAGTAGGTTGTAGTTTTTCAGCAGTTTTATGTGTTTATGGGAAAATTGGCCCTGAAAATGCACAAAGCTTAGCCCCAAAACCCTAGAAATACAAAAGCCAATATTCCTAATTGCATGAAGATTACGGTATTCTATGTGCCCAATGGAGAGATAAACCCCTTCTAAAGGAAGATTATATTATCTGGAGTTTCAACACAGTCTTACAAATAATGTCTAGCAATACGTAAAATTTATTAGGCATGTCAAAGATGGCATCCTATGAGAAAAACTCCAAGAAACCCACAGGTCATCACAATTATTACGTTAAAACGATGACAATTTAAAAAGAAATGGAGAAAATACATGAAAAGTTGTGAATTTTTACCAAAGAATTTGAATATGAAAATAAAGTAAAACTCTAGAACTAATCCAAGATTATAGCCTTAATGTTAGAGAAACCCCAAGACAGATGCATTATTTGAAGTGACTGCGGCCATTAATTTTCTTGTTAATGACGTCCAGATCAAATAAGCTCTACAAATTCAATTATGATAAATAAAAGGACAACTCAAAATAAAACTGGTGAGAATCTAAAAGGCAAATCAAGAAGACAGAGAAAAATATATCACTTTCAAGGGAACGACTATATTAAAAATGAAAGGTGATTTTTCAACAAAAAACAATAAAAGTCAAAATAGGAAAATTTGCAGACCCAGAATAATTATTACCCTACTATTCAATACCTAATAAAAATTTCCTCTAAGAACAGAGACATATATGGACAGAGACATTTTAGATACAAAAAATTAAGAAAATCACTAAATGACTGTAGAGGAAACATTAAAGATTGTTCTTCCAGCAAGAGAAAATTACTCCTAAAAGGTTACAAATGTTGGAATTAATGATTAACAATAAAAAGGCAAATATGGCAATAAATCTCAGTGAATATTATTTTTACGAGATAATAATGGTGGTATATTGTGACATAGGTCTATATGTTAGGGGATAGCAAGGGAGCAGACATGGAGGGAAAGAAGACAGTGAAGGAAGCAGAGGAGGAGAAAGAGGAAGAAAAGGGAGAATTTAAATACATGATAGCAAACTCATCGACCAAAGTGTAAGTTACAAGAGGATAAATAAAGCTAAAATGTTTTATTGAGGTAGAGGATAAGTTATCAGTTAATATTTGATTTTCATAAATCAAGAATTCCTATTGCAGCTTTTAGGGGACTGGTAAAAGTATATTATTTCTAAATTAATATAGGAAAACAAAAAGAATTATAAAAACTAATGAAAACCTCCCACAAAGCAAGGTAAAAAAGAAAAAGATGAGAAATAGAAAACACAGGGCAAATAAGTGCATATGTATGTATATACAATAATTACAGGGTAGATATAAATTGTATAGATATAAATATCAATAAAGGTTTTTTACATTTGATGTCAGTATCCTAATCGCTGAATTTAAAAGTAAAAATGTTCAGACATTAAGAGAAGAACAAATATTCAAATGCATGCCACTTACAAATGCTCTGCCTTAAACACATGTATATAAAAGGATAGGAAAAATTTAATCATGTTAATATCAAACAAAATAGATTTTAAGCTTGAAAGCATTACTGGAGATGAAAGAGGCGGTTCATAATGATAGAAGAATCAACTCACCAGGATAATATACCTTTGTATTAATAAATAGCATAACTTCAAAATATGCAAACTAAACATTGGCAGAACTACAAGGATAAATTGATGTGTGATCTCCTGAACTCTTCATTCCCAAGATTTCTATTTAGTCCTTTAGCAGTGTCCCCATTTCTTTGTTGAATTTCTCTTTTGTATGGTGCATTGTTTTCCTAACTTCTCTTGAATCTCACTGATCTTCTTATTAATTATTCTTTTAAATTGTCAGGCATCTCACTAACACTGTCTTTGGGATCTAGTGCTAGAATTGCTGTGCTCTATGGAAGGCATCATGTTGCTGTGTTTTCCTGTGTCTTGTGCTCCTCCACTGAGACTTATACAGCTGATGAATTAGTTCTCCCTACCACTTTCAGGGGGTACCTTCATAGTAAATGGCTTTCTCCTGAAAGTGTTCTGGCTTATCAGTTTGGCATGAAACACTGGCTTTGGTTCTAGGTAGGCACTATAATGTAGACTCTATAGTTTCTTTGGCTGTAATTAATGACTAGCGGTGCAATGCTTGATGTGGTACAGTCCAACAAACCTACTATCTCCTTGAGCCATGCAGGGTGGAGGACATTGGACTGCTCAGGGAGGTGTGGTGTACATAGCTTGTGTGAGGATCTCACTGAGTGGCCACTTGTATACAGGTAGTGATGACCTCTACTGGGCAACAGAGGTTTCCTCAGGCAATGCTGAAGTGAGCACTTTTTTTTTTGACCCTGGCAGTTCAGCAAGGGTGAGGTAGGAGCTAGTGCAGGACCAGACTGTGTGAAGGGGAAAGGTTATGGCAAATTACTATCACCCCTCTTTGACATTCAAACTGATCTCCGACAGTAACTTCTGCCCAAGAGCTGTATGGTATGAGTTGGTGGAGCATGAAAAATGGAGAAATTAACAATGATAATAGGAGATTTAACATCTCTCTCCTAGTAACAGACATTAATTTTTTTTTTTGTCTTTTTGAGACAGGGTCTCACTATGCAGTTCAGGCTGGCCTTGAGCTCACTGTGTAGCCCAGGCTGATCTCAAACTCACAAGGATCCTCCTGCCTCAGCCTCCCAAGTGCTGGGATTACAGGCATAAGCCACCACACCTGGCCCGGACATTAATTTTTAATTATTACTAGAAGATTTGAAGAACTTGATAAACTGAACTTAATGAATATTTCTAGAACATTATATCATGACCGTTGTAGCCCTTCTAAATGGATCAACAAAATTCAGATAGTAGAATTTATACAGTGTCATTTTTTTTTTACCACAATGCAATTAAGCTAGAAATCATTAACGAATGATAAACAGAAACATCTTTTATGTTCTGGAATTAATAAATTTCTAAATTTTCTAAATTTTCAAAAGATACCAAATGGTAAATTAGAAATATTTTGAACTACATGATAAGAATAATATATATAGAAACATTAGGATATAGCTAAAACAATGCTTAAAGAATATTTGTTGTTGAAATGCATTTATTTGAAAAGGAGCAAAGCTAAAACTCAGTGAGCTCAGGGTTTGTCTAAAAGATTGGGAAAAGAATCGCCAATTAAATTTAAAGGAAGTAGAAGAAAGGAAATAATGACAATAAAAATTAATGAAATATAATAATCAACAAAATACAACAGATCTACAAAGTCAATGTGGTTTTTGCAAGCCTGGGAAAAGGAATTAAAATGCCCTTCATGCATTTTGTGTTCTTTGTAGTATTTTAGGACCTTTAAAATACTCTCTAATTGAATTCTTTTTAATTCCTTTATCAGACTATAATTCATTTACTATAAATTTTACTCAGTACGTAGAATTCATTTCTTTTAATATATTGAGAGTTGAGCACCCATAGTTACAATCTAATTTTAGAACATTGTCACTCACACAAGGAAACTCCATACTTTTAAGCAATCACCCCCATTGCCATATATATGTTCCTCATTACTCATGTAGTACGTGGCAATCACTAATCTACTTTATGTAAATTTGTCTTTTTCTTACAACTCATATAAACATACACCTTACAGTATGTAGGCTCTTAGATCTGATTTTCACTTAGCACAGTGTTTTATCCATGCATAATTTCCATTCTTTTTTATGGCTGAATGATATTTCATTATATAAATGCATCACATTTTGTGTATCCACTTGTCAGTTGTTGGACATTTGACTTGTTTCCACTTTTTGGTCCCATAGTTAATGCTGCAGTGAATATTCTTATATAACTTTTTATGGGTCATGCTTTCATTTCACAGGTTGTAAGAGTTCTTTTTATATTCCAGATGAATCTCTTACTAGATTTGTGATTTGCAAACATTTTTTTCACTGTTACACTTAGGTCTATTATTAAATTTCAGCTCATTTTTAATGTTTACAGCAGCTATACAAGTATTATTATTTTTAATTCATATGCAAGATAGCTGGGACTCAGAGTCTAACTGAGTTCTTCAAGATCAAGCTGATATGAACTGAAGCTGAGATTCAGATCTAAATTTCAAACCAAGTCCAGGGACAAAGTTTATTATTTCAAAAAGCTACCTTACCATTCTGGCCTATAAAACCTCTGTTATTTTTGAATAAAATGCTCAACTTACTTTCTAATCAGATTAGATAGAAAAAAATTGGCATTTTACTCCAAGAAGTATTCACTTAGGAACTGCAGTTTCATTAAGGTATTTAGATTGGAAAAAATAAAATATTTTGTGAAACATCTTCTGAAATTGGAATCCACTAAAAAAGACACATATTTCAAGATAAAAGTACCTGTCAGAAGATCAACTGGACTTAAAATTATGGTTAATATGTTTTGCAACCTCATCTCATTACACTTTATTTCTTAATTGAATGCTACCCAAACTATTAAAAGGTACGTTTTCTAGCATGAAACTGGTAACATCACTAATATCAAAGGGCAATAACTATATGTTTTAAACTCGCTGCTTCACAGCATCAAGTAGTTGGTCTTCTCTCTGGTGAAGTAAACTTAGATGGAGCACAAATGGAAAAACGATTATCAGCAGAAAGAAGAAAAATAAGGGCAAACAAAGTCATTTATTTTTGAAGATGAATGATCTAAGCAATGATCTAACAAGCAGAAGTTTGTTTATGAAATTGTTTGTCTCCATTTGGAGTTGAATGGGATGGCCACTCGGGAATACTTTTTGCTGGCAAGTGTCAAAGCCAGTTAGTTGGACTGCTATAACACACTAGTATAGAACAAGTGTCTTAAACCACAAATACTCATTTTGCCAACTAAATTTAAAAGAAGTTTAAATTTAAATGAAAGATCAAGGAGCCAGCAAATTCACAGTGTGCTGAAAGCCCACTTTCTAGTTTGCAAATACTGTCTTCTCGGTGTCCTTGCTTATAGTGAGGGGCAGTGTGTAGGTGGCAAATGCTCTTTAGGTATAAAAGTCTGCTGCATGCCCTTGCTCGCTGATTGTGAGATGACTTACAAATGTCACAGCAGTTTAGACAAGACTTAGAATGAACTCACACTCAGCTCTCTTGCAACAGCGATGTGCCTGCTTCTTTCCTGTGACAGCCAGATGGGGGTATGGTTTGGAGGTCTGACTGGCAGTTGATAGAAAGACTGGGACAGCTCTGATAGGAAGATACAGCTGGGCCAGTCATTCCCACTGCTCCAGATACTTTTTCTGTCTGCCTGAAGTGGCTTGGAAACCAACCCTAAAGTGCCAGAGGCCAGGGAACAATCTGGGCCCGTAATCTTTACACCTCAATAGGGTATGATTAACACACATACCATCCTGACGATTCACTGATTTTAGCCTCACCAATTTCCTGGAGATGTAGAAGCTGCCAGTCAAGAAACAGCACTTCCTGGTGTTCTGGAAGGACAATTTCAATTCTTCTGGGTGCTCTGTACTCTGGGAGGTGTCTATACTCTCAACAAAAGGAATTTAAATTTGAACTGAACAATAGAATTGAATTTGGACCAATCACAGGCTTGGATCAGAAGGCTTGGATTTAGACTCATTTGGACAAACTGACATTCTTGAAGTTGGATCAGGCACAGGCCTGCTGTGCTGCATTAGCAGCCCTTCTCTCGCACTTCTCAGGTTGGTGGAGGAGAGCTCCATTTTGTCCATGAGACATCGGTACTGGAGTACAGGCCCTGTCTAGATAAAACCTCAATCAGATCCTACTGTAAATCTACTTGTAATTGATTTCTCTGGTAGTGTGGGGGTCAGGAGGTCCTGTAAATCTACTTGAGATCTTATCTACTTGGTTTAAAAAGAGGTATAGACACTTGAGCTGTTAGTTCTGAAGAGCTGCAGTGATCAGTGGCCTGAGATCAGTGACAGAGACAGCATCTGGCAGTGTTGACTGATGGTTTATGGCATTAACTGGTGTCAGTTGGTGACATTTTTCTAGACTGGCAGCAACTGGGAAGATTGCCCATATTGATCATCAGCATCTGGCAGTGGCAGTCACTGGTAGGACTGACAGCTTTGACTGGTGGAAGCAACAGAGATCATCAGAAGTAATTGGCAGGATTCAGATCTGTAACACTTGTGGTTGAGGGTCATTGACACTCACAGCCCAGAGCTTCTAGCAGAGGCGAACTTTGCCTTTCTGTGATTTCTATTTGATTTGAGTCAAAGAACCTTCAATTGATTGGCAATATTTCCTACAGATCTTCTAACACATAGACTGAAATGCCTGAAACAACTGTGCTGCTAAAAGAAACTGGTAACAATGAAAGAAATGGAACAAGCTGGGTGTGCTCAAATTATAAATGTGTTGATAAAGACACTGAAAGAATTTTGTTTTTGGCTTACTCATACCTGAAGAGGATAGAATAAGGATGTGAAAACAAATTACTCATAAAGAATGTAGGGAAGCTCATGAAGTATCCTGAAGCACTGACAATAAAGAGATGGTTTATGTTATTGCTCTTTTTGTAACAAGTATGCTGCTTTTCAGATAAGATCTTAGGATTCCCAGTATATGAAACAAGCAAAAACAGAGACTAGACTGATCATAATGTGGGAAGTCGCCCAATCAGCAACATCTCTTCTACTTCTAAGATGTCTTTTTGTAACATACATTGTCGCAACTACTTTTGCTCCATAGCAATAAAATTTATCCTTTTTATATGCATTAAAAATGTTTTAAATGGAATAGTAGAATTAATGATGATAGTTATTTTGTTGTGTTACTTTCAGACCTGACTTGGCCAAAAACAAATAAACAAATATAGTGACTTATCACTGCTCAGATTGGCAAAACAAATGAACTATTATGGATTGAATTATGTCTCCCTAAACAAGATGTTGATTCTAGATCCCCAGTACCTTACAATATGACCTCATTTGGGAATAGAACCTTAGCAGAAGTAATAGAATTAAAACCCAGGTATCCAGATGGGTCTTAACCCAGTATTGTAGAGGTCCTTGCCCTGTCCTTGTTGTGGTCTGGGAAGTTTATATTTTTAATCTCCCGGAAACATCACTGGAATCCTGGTGAATTAGCTACAAACTACCACCTCTAGTGCAGCCCACAGTGAGGATAAAGACACTGAGACATATTTATAGTTAAGGGAGGCTGAGGGGGCCCGAGTCCAGTCCAGATGAAGGTTTACAGAACAAAGGCCTTGACCTAGGGCCTAACCCAGATTTTATTAATTCTTGAAGAAGGGAATGGCTAAAGGATGACTGATCGTGAGAATGGTTGGAATTATGTGAGGAGTGTGAGCTGGGCTAGCTAGAAGGCCAAAAAGCACCTCTGTAATATGCAGACAGAATGAGATAAAAAAGACCAATCTGTATAACACAATTGAGGTGGTATTTAATGTTTAGAAGGCTGATATTTTAGTTTTGATGTATAAACTTTTTCTGCCCTGGAAAGTCATAGCCTTTTATCTGGAGACTTGAAGCTGGATCTGTGTGGCTCTGCCATCGCACTGGGCTCACCAATTTAGAAGGTGACACTGAGGTGAGGAAACAGAACTGTCACTTGTCTTCAAAGATTGCACATCATTACTTTAATTAGCCCTATTTACATTGCTTAGAGCCATTTGAAAGGAAAAGGAAGTAGTTTAGCCAGCTCCGGATATATCATTCCACGGAGATAGGGCCAGGTTGAGTGGAAGTGGAGGCAATTGTTTTTAATTCAAGGAGAGCCTTCTAAGCGGTCCTCTACACAGTATGACTGTGTTGTTATAAAATGGAGAAGTTTGAACTCAAAGGTATATTCTGAATAAGTAATACACAAAGACACATGGATATGCCACTAGCAAGCCAAAATCTCCTGAGGTTATTAGAAGCTTAAAGAGAGGGATGCAACAGATTCTTCTTCACAGACTCCAGCAGGAACCATTTCTGCTGATCTGCAGATGACTTTGTCTCATATTTCTAGGCTTCAGAATTGTGAGATCATAGATATCTGTTGTTTAAGTCAACTGCTTTGTGGCACTTTTCCATGGCAGCCCTAGGAAACTAACATAAAAACAAAGAAGAAACTTTGTTGATGTCTGAAATCTCCAATTCTGGCAGATACTGGATAAGCAGAGTCAGAATAAGAGTAAGGCCATCTTTTCCTCAAGGAGGAAGACAGTGAATTTCAGTGGAGTCCTTCCATATACCAGATTCTGAGCAAGATTTTGTCTTACTCACAAGGAATTATGTAATTCTTACAACAGCACTAAGCCATTGCTTTAGTTCTTATAGATTATGAAATTAAAGTTTGGTATGAGAAAATTTTTCACCTTGCTCATACTACCACTAAATAAGTGATGAGTGTGATACATAAACACAAAAAACAATAACTAATAATATTGAGCATTCCTTAGTCTAAAAGCTGTTTTAAGAAGTTTATTTGTTTTAACTCATTTAATCTCCATAACAATCATCTGAATTAGAGTCCATGAACATAAACTCTTTTTCATTTTAGTCAACTTGTGTGTTTTGAATTATCTTCAAAGGATTTTCTCCATTGTGTTAGTCAGCTTCTCAATATTGTGATAAACTATTTGAGAGAAATCACTTTAAAGGAGAAAGGTTTATTCTGGTTCATGATTTCAAAGATTTCTCTTTATAGTTGCTTGGCCCCGTAGCTTTGGGCTTGAAGTGAGGCTGAACATGATGGCAGGACACATGGGACTCAGCGAATTTGCTTACTTTGTGGCAGCCAGGAAGCATAAGAAAAGAGGGAAGGGACAAGGATCCTAAAATCCTCTTCAAGGGCATGGCCCAAATTACCTACTTCCTCTGTCTGGGTCTTCCTCCTAAGGCAACCAGCGCCTCCCAATAATGCCCTCAGCTGGGAAGCAAGCATTTAGCATACGGCCTTTAAGAGTATTTCAGATCCAAGCCTTAACACCCTAGAAATCTTCTGATTGCTTCTTGGATTGGTTCCTTGTGACTGTAGTTTTATTGTTGTTGTATCATTTTCCATTCGGTTATTGGAAGTAAAAATGAATGTCACTGTTTGTAAGTTATGTAACAGTATGGGTAGAGAATAGGTCCTAAATACACATTATCTGCATTTTCACCTCCTGGATTGTGACCTTGGGCAAGATATTTAATCACATTTAATTTGTGTCTCACTTCACCTGTATGACAAGGGTAATAAAAGTATATATATTGTATGGTGGTTGTGGGGATTAAGAATTAATATATTTAAAATCACTAAAGGACTCCTAGCTTATAATAAATGGTAGCCCTTAGTAATATTATTTATTGTTATGATCCCATTTACAGGTGATAAAGCGTGTAAAGTATAAATTTTTGCAGTTTCAGCCAGAAACATAGGTTTTCAAGTGCAGTAGAACTGGCTTTGACCTGTGGTTCTGCCATATACTTGGTTGTGTGATTTCCATAATTTTTTTTCTGGATGTTTTGCTGTGTGTGTGTGTGTGTGTGTGTTAACTGGGGATCAAACTCAAGACCTCATGCTGGCCAGGCATGTGCTGTGCAGCCGAGCTATATCCTTAGCAGTTTTGGTTTTTTGATTGGGGGAAAATTTAACTTTGTTCAAGAATAAACAGACACATGTTGATTTAGACTTAGAAGACTGCTCTGGCATATATAGTGTAAACTAGTACAAATAGAAGATAATAAAATGACCAGTACCTAAAATATCAGAATTACTTTGGGTTTTTTATGATGTTAAAGAGACGTAAGTCTAGCTGTAGACAAGAAAAGAAAAAGAAAGGC
Source organism: Hydrochoerus hydrochaeris (assembly GCA_004027455.1). Taxonomy (NCBI): domain Eukaryota; kingdom Metazoa; phylum Chordata; class Mammalia; order Rodentia; family Hydrochaeridae; genus Hydrochoerus; species Hydrochoerus hydrochaeris. The sequence continues at coordinate 667,168 of PVLA01000184.1, read as the reverse complement.
AGAGAGAGACAGAAAAAATAAAGCCCAATAAATTCATTTTTAAGTTTGTTTATCTCTAAAGTGACAGATAACATGTATAACTTAATAACTTCTTATAATTATGAAAACCTCCTTTATTAACTTTGACAAATAGTCAAAAATAGGCGAAGGCAAGTTTCTTAAGAAAAATTCAGCACCACAGAAGTTTTCACCTGGTTGCCTTGGTCAGAAGGACAGCATCAGAGCCAAGTGTCAGTTTGACAGAGAAGATGACAGAGTCATATTAATTCTGCTAGGGTTGGGAGGTGAATTCCACAGTTCTAGATTTTGATTCAGCTACTTAGTCAGCACTGAATAAAGCATTCATTTAAACCAAGCATTTTAAGGAGAGTAAGCTGATTCTCTTCTAAAAGCTATTTTCTTATTTTAGATTACATACTTTTCTTCTGCACAGAGACCTCAATTTACTCTTTTATAGTTCATGAATTTGTTATAGGAATCAAATTAAACAGTTTAAATGAAGTACTTAGCACAGCTGATGACAATGAAAAAAACAGTAGATCCTATAATTATGTTTCCCAGAAAACCAAAACATTAACTTTCTATCAGAAGGAAAATAGAAAAGATTGAATATTAGCACTGAGAACCTTTTTGCTTATTGGTAAATATTTCTTTATAGTTTATATATGATGTTTTAAAAGCTGGTAGATGGCCACTCTTAGATATTTTCAAACCTTACCTTTCATAGTCTTGTTTTTAAAGAACAAAACAGTGACAAATAATAATAATGAAAAGAAACAGCAAAAACCAAAAAGACATTTGAAATTGTGCTTGACAGTTTGGTCATAAAAACAGTAATGTAACTGATTCATACTTGAGTTGAGAAAATAAATGCCATTTTTCACACTGTCATACAACTGTTTTCTAGAAAACATCACACAGAAACCTTGGTGCTCAACTCTATAGGGAGCAATTATTCAGCCATCTCACTTTTATCACTTCTGAAGTCTGCAAGGCTGTGTCCTGAATTACAGACACAGGAGAGCAGATGGCATAAAAAGGAGGTTCTCCAAAACAATATTTTTTGTTATTTTGAATCATCCCTTCAAAAAGTACTCCAGTGATCTCTACTCATTTTGCAACCTCAACCAAAATATGTACATATGAAATACATATTTGTATACCATCTAGGTCTTCACAAGGTTTCAAAGTAAAGGATTCTGAAAAAGGAAAAATAAAGTTAGAATAGAAAACATACATTTTTATTTAATGCAAAAGAACCACTGCCAATTTTGGGAAATACCCTGGTTATTGTAATTAGCATGAAAATTTGTTCTAAACTTTATGGAAACTCAGGAAAAAAGAATCCCGTTATCAGAAAGAGAGGCTCACTGCAAGTCTGCACAAATTGGAGAGTGGAAGAAATATGAAGACAGTGATGATTACATGGTGCTCTCTGTTGCATGTTCTACCCACTGTAAAACCAGGCAAGTAATGCAGATTCCTGGGTCGCTGGTTGTCAACCACTTACTCCACCAGGCCAAAGTGCCTACAGCAAAGGTAGGAATTAGAAGACATTGCGCCGTTGCTCAGTGCAATGCACAAATAGAAGATTTGTTTATTTTTTGCTTTATTTTGGCTACAGGAACTTGGCAGTTTAATAAGATCAGGAGCAGCCTGTATCATTATGGTTGATTCATATGACTCCACCTAAACAAATAGCCTTATTCTATTTCCTTGCATTTCCTCTCCATCCTCATAAACAGGTTATTATTATTAGGGTTTTTTTCCCCACACAAAACAAAAAATCTGGAGCTAGGCAGCTTTATACTGGCAACAGGAACCTGGGCTGTTTCTTGCTTTGGCTTCCAGTCCCCTTAGTTTATGATTTGTTTTGTCCTTTGAGGAACAAATACTTTATTTCTAGTCATGTGTACTCCTGGAGAGAATAACTGGGGAGGCAAAGGGATAAGGAAAAATGTAAGAGATGCATTCACTTTTTAAAAAGGCTCTGAGAGCCACAAGTTCATGTATATCGCAGTAGCAGGAATGGAATATGTGGCTTTTCTTAGTGGTAGGAAATCATAAAAGACTATTTCTAATTGAATACCTTGAAATCCCTAACAGAATTGGGTACTGGTTTAAAAAGAGGGGAGAGAGATTTGGGGCATGTAATTTACAAAGTGGGCCACATAGTCTTTGGCTTCTTTACCTTAAAAAAAGATAAATTAAGTCACAACACTTTCCATCTAATTTCAGAAAGCATATTTTTATGTAGGTAATTTTTGTATTTTTTAACAATCATATTTATTTTATAGAAGTTATACTTTTAGGACTGGGGATGTAGCTCAGCAGTGCAATGCCTGCCAAGCAAGCACAAAGTCCTGAGTTTGATTCCCAGAATTAAAAAAAACAATAATTACAAATTTAAAGAAACCATAAGGAGATAGTATAGAAAGTTCTCATGTACTCTTCTTACTTAATTTCCACTTATCTTTTACAGTATGAAAAATTTATTAGAATTAATATTAATCCCTTATTAATTAAGGCAAATAGTTTATTCATATTATTTAATTTTACCTAGTGTCTTCTCATTCCTGAGTCCCACCCAAGATACATTAGATTGAGTTGGTGTCTCCTTAGGTTTCTCTGAGCTGTGACAATTCTCATACTTTTCTTGTTTTTGATGATCTTTGACATAAATTTTAAGAATGCATGAGTAGATTTCCAAAAGTCCTTACTAAAGACTCCCAGACATATTCCAGAGATTTGTGAAACTGTAAATGTTGAAACCTAGTGGCTGTCATGCTCTGTAGAATGAGAAGAAATATTATGGAACTATTGATAAGGTGTACGGGGAAACCTTGGTCAATTCATCAGGAAACTGTCATTCCTTGCAGAATCAGGATTCCTTGTAGAATTGGAGCAAAGGTTGAAGGAAAGGGCCACTGATGGAAACTTAATCTCTGCCAGGGAACAGGGATCCTGTGTCTCAAATCAGAGGGACTGGGCTTCTCCTCAGGAAGCTGATTCTTTGTAAGCACTAGCATGCAACATGACTTCTAATCCTATGGAGTTTATGAAACCCCTGGGAGCACTCTAGAAATCACATGAAGAATTCAAGATGCATTAGTTTACTGTTTTTAAAAGAGGTTGGGGATTGTTACAAGAACTGTTATTTAAAGCCCTTGAACATTGTAGATGGAGAAAGTACTCATCAGAATAGTACCTGGAAAAGATATGAAAGCTACATGTTGGGGATATAAACACTAAGTGAGATTTTTTTTCTGTTATTAAACTCATTATTGTTCACAGTCTATAAATTGGAAGGAAAAAGCACTTGTTAATCAAAATGACCAATGGGAATATTATTCTGGATATTGTTCCCTTGAATTTTTTTTCAAGATAAACTCTGGGGATCCAAAATTCATTCAAGGAACTTTGGTTCTCTTATTTTGATTTAATTTCCTTTTCTAATCTATTGCTCCATTAAATGTACCTTTTAAAAAACAAGTTCACTGCACACAGATTCTGTGACCTCCCCCATCGGTGTTTTATGTTTGCTCATTGCCTGAAAACTAAAATAAAAATGAGGTAATGAATCATCTGCAGTGTCATTGGGAAATAGTTTCTTTTATTTTCCTTCATGACTTCATCATAAACAAAATAAATATGCTAAAAAATTCCAACAATCTTGACAAACATTATAATTCCCAGGAAGCACAATCAAAGCTTTTATTACACATAATGCTAATTTCCTGACTTATATGTTTAGTTCTGTCCTCTGCTTCTGGGAGTGTTTAGCAATGAAGCTCCATAAGTGCTAGAGCATCTATTTTGGTTGGAGTCTGACCAAGAAACAGGAATCATACCAGTATTTTATAAATGAAAGAATCTAATACAAAGAGTTATTAAATTTGAAGAACTGTTAACTAACTAAAAGTCAAAAGAGAACACTATGGTAGCAAATGCAGAGGGCAGCTAGCATTCTGGGTTGGTAAAACAAAAGGAAAAGTTTGAAATTACTAAAACTTAGAAACCTGAGGCAAACCCCCTGCCAAGCTATACCGATGTCTGTGGGAAGATGCTGTTAGTGTGTTCCGGTAACCCTGGGCTTGTGGAGGGACCCTAAGGTTGAGACCCAATCCTCTGGGGAGGTGACATCAGTTAATGGTGTTGGAATCTCTGGGTGGCACAATTGACAGTGCCTCTAGGGATGTTGAAATGGTGCTGTTTCCACAAAGAACTGCCACTGGCAGGAATGAGGAGACAAGTTGTGGGAGTGACAGCAGCAGGAATCTGAGAAGGGAGGTCAAGTTGGAGAGAGTGGTCATCTGAACGAGCTGGAGAGTCAGATGGACTGCTTTACATCTCAGCTCTACTGCTTTCTAGCTCTGTGACCATTGGCAAATTAAAGTCACTTAGCCACATTTTTTTTTTTTTTTTGTACCAGGGATCCAACTCACAACCTTGCACTTGCCAGTAGCCTCAATTCTTTTCCATCAATGAAGTTAGTATTCCTTATGATATTCACCATTTGAAGATGAAGCGAGACAGTCTATGTAAAGTGCTTAGCAAAGTATCTAGTACATAAGCCCCATAATATTGCTGCTACTATTATGAATAAATGCATGAGCATTTAATCAATGGTTAATCAATTTAGGGTGATTTTTTCCCCCTGAGGATATTTGGCAATGCCTGGTGTCATTTTTGATTGTCGGGACTTGTGGGCAATTCTGCTAGACATCCAGGTCAGGGATGCTGTCAAATATCCTCTCAGGTACATGACAGCAAATAATTATCTGGCCCAAAGTGCCAGCAGTGTGGATGTTAAGGACTCTTGGGTTAAGCAAGTACAAAAACCCCTTTGTCCTGAGAACCATGTGGAAATAATAACTCAGAGGGGAGAGGTTTCAGGGAAGGCTGGAGCAATCTGGGACCAAGGTGGAGGAGGGCCAGGAAGGAAAAATGGATCTGGATAGAGTAGAAAACAGAGGGCATTCTAGATAGGGAGAAGGGCAGGAACAAAGATTTGAAGAGGACAGCCTGTCTTCTTCTCGACCTTCGATATTAAGTTGCACATCCAAAAGCTGCCTGGGGATAGTGTGAATCACTGACTCAGAAAGGAAAATGCCAAAGTGGAAATCTCCATTCAGGTCATGTCTAAAGGAAATTGCATACCACTGTCTGTCATCATTATGAGGGAAATACGTTTTTGTGGAATATATTCCTGCTTCGTCTGTCCTGACATTTGCACACAACTGACGCTGCAGAATCAAAATAAGCTCAGATCAAGATGCAGGGACATAGCAAGTACTGGTACCTTTTCAGACCTTCGCTGCCTAACAAACATCATTTTCTCCTCTAAAGGCTTGGTAATATTCCAGGACAACAGCTTTCACAGGAAGCTGGTGACTGTGGTGGAGCCATGGATAACTCAACAAATCACCTGAGCTTTGGAACCCATGCTCGACCCACTCAAAAAACCTGATGCAGTTACCACTAAAAACATCCTGAGGACAATCAAGGTTGAAATGTATGAGTTTCCTGAGATCTGTCATATTTTAAAAGAATGGAGAAGATATACTGAATGAGGAGTCAGAAGAAGAATTTGAGCATTCAGCTTTGCTACTAATAAACTCTGTGACATGCCTTGAAGGAGGTCCATGTGCGCTGTTAGCTTTAGGTTTCCTCCAATGAAAAATAAAGCTATTGGAACGGTGGAATAGATCATTTGGGGAGTTATCTGAACTTCTGAGATATTTTAACTTGTGTGTCTGACTTATATCACCGATTAGTTTACTAGTTTCTTTTTGCTAATTGAAGAGAAAGTTTATTCTTTCTTTTTTTTCTTCTTTGTAAAGGAAATCCTTTTTTTGTCAATGATTTGTACTCTGAGAAATGTTTTTGCCATTCTTTTAAAATCATGATATGCAGTATGTTACTATTGTTATTCTCTAATTGTTTTGTTATGAAATTTTTTATGATTGCTTTCATATTTTATTAAAATTGAGTTTTATTACATTAAAGTATAATAAAAATAAAGCCATTGGAAAATGCTTGCTTAGGTTATTTAAGGTCTACATTTCTAAGAGTTTAGATTACTACTTTCTTTGTAGAAATTAAAATCCTAACTTTTTTTTAATATTAGGAAACAGTATGAAATTGGTTCTTGTTAGTTTTAAACTTGACTCTATGAGGGCAATGGGTTTTCTTTGTTCAACACTATATCATCAGCATTTAGAATAATTTCTATCTCTTAGTAAACACTCAATATTTTTGCATGCTGAATAATTTCAAGTTTCCACCTAGGATCTAGGGGTGATATAGAAAAGATGAAGAGAGAAAAGTAAGTGTTTGAGAATTCTGGGCTAGAATGAGAAAAGAAGAAAGAAAAGCATACAGAAATGTTACTTGATTCTTGCATTTTGTATTTTGAGTAGGAATTTGTGTGAGAAAAGGTGAAGGCAACAGTTTTCTGCACAGTATTAGATAAGCAAAGGCTCAGAAAGCGTGAAAAAGCTAAGTTGTTTCCAAAATCATAGGCAGTTTGGCCCTGGCTGTACATGGACTGTGAGAGAGGACAGCCCTCAACAGCTTCTCCACGAGAGGGCTGGGGCTGAAGCTGAGAGCCCTGTGCGTTCACCACGGTGTGGAGAGGGGAGCAGCCCAAGGATTCAGACCACCCTGTGGGGCCCGGAAAAACCTATGAAAGCAATGGGGAGAGTAACTGGGGCTGAAAAGAGGCGAAGAGGCTGAACAGAAACACAAAGTATGCCTGTGACCAAGAGGGATATGGTGAAGAGAGCAGAGCAAGGTGTCGCCAGGTCACTGGATCCAGATTAGGTGGGAGTTAAACTGACCACCAAGGGTGTCTGGCTTTGCAAAGATGTTAAGTTCTTACAAAGTTCAAAACTCAAAGAACCTCAGAGTAAATTGATTCTTCTACTATAGATCACATATTCAGTGAAACACAAGTGGGATATAAATTATTCTATCACCAAGACTTTCCTATTTGCAATGTTTTGACATATTTTGAATCAGTCTTAAAACAGGCAAGTTTCTCCAATTAGATCATATTCCATACCTTTTCTTGTACATTATAATAATATATCATTTTCACCACCATCATCAAATTTTCTTGAAGGCTTTTAGAGAAATATACTGTATATGCATTATTTCTTTTAAATGATTTTCTCTATTACAACTTTTACTTCAGGAAAAATAGTATTTATAATACAGTGATTTTTTTTAAAAAACCAAGCAATGTTAATGTTACCAAAAGGGCTCAAAAATACACAATGACTGAAAGTTCTTGATACCTTATTATTTTGAGACTGAGCATGTTTTTCTGGACAAAGGGATTCATGTTGCTCTTGCTTCAGCAACGTGATCTTTTCCCTTTAGTAAATACACTTTCACACCACCGTATGGGTTTACTGGTCTCCCTTTACCATTTAAACTGTCATCCTTCCATATGTACCTGCAGTCTTATAAAGAAGGGCAATTCCATCATCAGGATCCAGGTACCACTAACACTGTTGGAGTTACTGTTCCCTTTTTATAAACAGAGAGGCAGCAAGAGTCAGCCAGTTTCTCTTCTTGCAAGATTTTATGTCTTTATATGTAATTATGATGTTACAATAAAATGGGTAAGACTCCTCTGTACCTAAAAGAACACATGCTCTTCCTACAACTACAGATGAGACAAAGAACATCATTGAATGGATAACAGTATTGTATCATTAGAGCTGAGCTACCTCATTACTCTGTTTTCATTAGCCCTCTAATTACTTTCAGCTGCTACTAATGAGCTTCAGTGGTAGTAAGAAGCACATGCTTAAGTAAATATACTGAAAACTACTTTTCAGGTCAGCAGAGTGGGCATGTTAATAGGTTTATTAGCGGTAAAATAATGACTTTTTTGTAGAGACAGTCATGTTGAACTTCCATCAAACTGATCATCTTTATTCCTAGCTTTCCCAAGGGTTTCTCTATCCTCGGCTGAGGGACCTTCAATCTTCAGCCTAAATACAGATTCAGTCTAGTTTTACACAGCTTCCAATGATCTGGAGAAGTTTCAGCTCAGAGAACAATTTTCCTCCCTGGTGAACATCTTTAGCTCACACATTCAGAATGATTGTGTAGGTTCTTCACAAATTTTGTAAAACAGATAAAGAACTGTGAAGAATATTTTATCTATGAAAAATATTCCTTTTCAATTCTCAGAATATGCATGTGCTTTTATCCTATCACATGGGTGCTTAAAATTTCCAGTGATGTTCCATTTTGCATAAAACAAAGCCAAAATCTCTCAGCCTAATGTTCTAAGCCATGCAAGACTAATGTAATTACTCCTCTTCCCAATTCTATCAACACACATGTGCCTGAGCGCTATTGCACTTTGCCAAGCTGAGAATTTATCATTCAATAATGGACCCCAGAGTTCCAGTGACAAGAACACTTCCTTCAATTTATAAACATATTAAATTTCCTTTTTCTAAAATGACTGAAATGCAGGTGTTGAATATCAACAAAGAAATGAATGTAATTTCTTCATCCATCTTTTTCTTCAAGGACAAATGCAGAATGGATCTCCAGTTATTCTCTCCACTTAATAGTCTCTCCAGATACTTGAGAGACAGAGGGAAGACTAACCTGTGATGTGGTTATTTGGCATAAGCTGCCCTTAAATCTTTAGCTTTGCATAGAATGTAATTCCTGTACAACCACTGGACTTACAAGTGCCTGTTTGTCCTTTGAAAGAAATCTTTCAAATGTCTGCATTTCAATTTGCTAGTCTATTCATCATTGTATCAATCATTTTTCCATTACTTAAATAAAATCCCTGAGGCAATTGACTTATAAAGAGAAAAGACTTATTTTAGCTTGTGGTTTCGGAATTCTACTCTGAGATCAAGGGGCTCATAACTTTAGGCCCTTGGTGAGGTAGCACATCATGGCAGGTGTGTGTGGTGGAGCAAAACTGCTCATCCTGTAATCAAGGAAGCAAAAGAGAGGAAGAGGAAGAAGCCATAAAAATTTATGTCCTATAGTCTAGAGGCTTGGTAGTCTAAGGTCAAGTCCCCAGAAGGCTCAGTATTTGATGAGGGTCCAACTCCTCATAGATGATATTTTCCAGCCTTCTCCTTATACAATAGAAGGGAGTAGTTAGCTCTTTGGGGGTCTCTTTTAGGGGACACTAATCCCAGTCTAATGTTTGGTGGCCTGATCACTTCCCAAAGTGCCCACTTCCTAACACTACCAGGTTGGAGGTTAGGATTCCAAAATACATATATGAAGGAACACATTCAGACCACAGCATCTGCTGCAGGGCTCCCTCAGGTGAACTGTCCTTGTGGCAGCAGTGTGGGGTGAACATCCAGGAAAATGAATAGTTCTGATAGAACCTTGGCTCAAAGCTGAAATAGCTCAAAGCTCTGAAGTCTTCATGATTATGAGTCACAGTATGCCTTTATTACATAGCAATACCTGTAACAGGCCCAAGAACACTAGAAGTAATCGCCTTAGTATAAAGGAGGACTCTGATAGAACTTAACTCAGTCACTGAGCAATTCAGGCAGTCCCAAACTTAAGAAGCTCAAAGTATGATTTTTTTTTTTTACTTTATTATGGTACAAAAATGTAGCTATATGACCATTCTGGTTTGTTGTTGTTATTTTTTTTTTTTGAGACAGGGTCTCACTGTGCAGTTTAGGCTGGCCTGGAGCTCACTTTGTGGCCCAGGCTGGTCTCGAACTTCCCATGATCCTCCTGCCTCAGCCTCCTGAGTGCTGGGATTCTGTGACATTTGGTAGAACAGGCATTTTAAATGCATTCTCAATTTATGATATTTTCAATTTATATTGGGTTTATTAGGATGTAGTCCCAGCGTGAGTTGGGAAGCATCTGTGATTGGAACATGTGCAGGTTGAAGGGACAGGTGAAATAGGAAAGAATATAATTTTGCTGGACTGTTCACAGTTCTCCTAGAGGACACAGTCTTTATACGAACAACTCAAGGCTGAAAAATGCACATATGTTCTGAAATGTAACCTCTTGTCCTAAAACTTGGACACAATAAAAGATATGGAGGTTTATGTAAGATTCTAGGAAAGAGTAAAAGGGACCCCATTAAAAAATTGATTGTCTTTTCCCATTTAATCTTTTCTAAAGAGACAATTCTTTTTCTGAGTACTATAATCATTACTTACTTTTGCTTATTCTTGGAATCATATTGTTATATTGTGTATACTTTTATGGGTTATGTTAGTTTTCCTAGACATAATGTTTCTGAGATTTATCCAAGTTGTTGTGTGTAGTAGTTTAGTGGCCATTTATTTTTCATCATTGTATAATATTCCATCAAGTAAATATACCAAATTTCCCCTTTCCTAATGGTGAATATATGGATTGCTTACATTTTGAGGAAATTGTAAACAAAACTATTATTAACAACCTTGAACCTGTCCTTTGATGAATATATGTACTCTTTTTCTTGGGTGTCAGTGTTTCCCAAACTGGTTTATACACTAATGCTTGCTCCAGCCACCTAAAAGAGTTCTTGGTGCTTTTATCCTAAGGCTGGAAATTCTCAGTTTTTTTAGTTTTAATTATGTGATATAGATGTAGTTTTACCTTGTGGTTTTATCCCTCAGTTTTTTCAAGGAAATACCTAGATTATTTGTAGTTTTTCTTTGTTTGGGAGATATCCAGATAAACAATTCCAATACATTCAAATCCTGTAGCATGTCATTAGACCTTGCGGATCCTGTGCAGTGTAAAGATGTGTGGCCGTAAGTTGTGGGAAGATTGCCTTCTGTTCCAGAAATATTTCAAGTTTCCAAGAATGAACATTTCCTGCAGACATTCAGAGCCAACCAAATGGTATGAAGATACTTGCTTCCCACAGTTTTGTAGTTTTCAGAAAGAGCAAGATGTCAAGGAGTCTCTGCAATATTTAATTTACCTGCAGGTCTCTGTAGGTCAAATAAGTGGTACTATGGAAGGTTTTTAAAAGGAAATATGCATAGAGGAGTACGTGTTTTGGCCTACACAGCATCTGTAACTTAACTGTTAGGTGGTTAAAAGATTACATATTTTGTGATTATATGGATAGTGTATCTCACCTTGTCCTCATCAGAATATATTCAGAATAAGGGTAGTGATTGTTTCTGGGCCTTTTGGCTAAGATTAGGTCTAGAATAAGGGTAGTGAGGATGGCATGACGTACTGGGCAAAGACCTGTTTTGATCTTCCCTATGATATAGACCAACATTTTCCCGGTGATGCGCCCAGCTTCATTAAGGATTGCTGGATGTACTCCATGGGTGAAAGGAATGGGAGCACTGCTCACTCTTCCCTCTATGAAGGCTGCAGATGCTACGTAGATTACCAAGAAACTCTGATAGCATCGCACTTCCCAGAAATTTTGAAACACACACACACACACACACACACACACACGATTGTCTCCAACTTTTCACTACTTTTCAAATGATTCAACAGCCACTACGGCTGCTTTAGTCATACGAATCACAAAGATAGGATGTTTTGTAAAGGTTCTTTTCACCCTTTTCAGTATTCCTCCATTTTTTGTTTTTGTTTTAGTTTTAATCACAAATGATGGCCTGCTGCCACACTACAAAGCTCGAGGATTCATTATCCTCTTTTTGAAATAATAGAACGGAGGCCTTTGACTTGTCAAAATTGAGAATGCTTCTCTTCCAGTGCCCAGGTAATACAATTATCTTGAGCACTGTTGTATCTTAGAGGTATAAGACTTAAGGTTCACAAAAATGTGATTTCAGTTTGAATCCTGGGTGACAAATTGCTAGAATGTTTACCTGACAGTTACCCAGAGATGGGTCTGGCTCTCCTTCGTGATGCTCACAATCACACTTGCTCTTTACTGTATGTGGTGGGAAAGCAGTCTTCAAAGGCACCTGCTGTAGTGCGTGGTGGTGGGGAGGGTGTCCTCCAGCGTCCTTCTAACAAACTATAGCCCCGTCATTACCTCTGAATGTTCAAGACATTATATCCTCAGGGGGTGACAACTAATAGTTATAAGCTCCCAAACTGTTCACTAAATGCCCTTGGAAAGATTTGACTATGGTTCACCTTTACCTTTTCAGCAGCAATCTTATTAATATACCAAGAGTTCAAAGCAACAGTCGTTAAAGTTATAGCCCTCAGTATATTTGTTTGTTTTCTGATGATCTCACCCCTCTGGGATGCTAGACCCTCCTGCTTATGGTGGAGTTGGTGGACATGCTACCAAAAGACTGTGTGGAAAAGCCTTTAAAATGCCAATCTCCACAAATCTCAGAAACTTCATCAGGAGTTTGTAGCACTGCATTTGTTCCTATAGCAGAATAAGTCCTTGCTATGGCTTTATGAATCTAGAACAGACAGCTGACAGATTTTAGCCTGGGTGCAGTAGACTGTAAACATGGGTCTTACTGTGCCCATTGGGAACAGGGCAGAAAAGCCTGACTACTAGTGTGAATACAGCTTAGTGTTTTCAAGATTCAAAATGTTTCTGAATATAAGCAAAATGTTTTTAGTTAATATGTGGGTGTACTTCATTTTCTTAAAAATAACAATTTGTATTATTGCTATTGGACACCATCATCTCCCCAGCCTTTGAACCACTGGCATATTCAGAAAACACTTACTTAATTCCTCAAAAAGTAAATCTTGGATTCCAGAGGTGAGAGAAAATCATGCCACCTTAGAAAACCAGACCTGTAGGGTGATCTGGAATGAATGCAATTGACCATCATCCTAGCATAAACCGTCTCATGTAAGTTGCTCCAATCAAGTGGCAGGCCTATGGTACCTTTCTTTGAAGCAGATGGAGAATCCATTGAAGAAAATAATCATTAAATTCACAGGTTACTTTGGCTGCATGAATTCCAGCTCCCACAACAGCAAGAAGGGCATGTGACAGTGTCCTATTGGTTCCTTTGGTTGGAAACTTCAGTCTTTGGATGATGATGGAATGTTGCTTCTAGGTAGAAATGGCCATCATCAAAGAAAAGCAGAGCCAGGAAGCATATAGTAATTGTTAGGGCTTAGTCCCACCCACAGAAGCCAGGTAGGATAGATGATAGATAGATGATAGATAGATAGATAGATAGATAGATAGATAGTGTGCCTCTTAAGAGTACCCCATTCACTGCATATGAATGTCAAAAGAGATATGTATTCTCATCCGTATTTACAGTGTAGCATACCAGCTGTATTCAGAAACTATACATTATTTTTATAGCAGTTCCCTAACTCTACCTGCTATCAAATAATTTATTTCTTTAGACCACTACAAAATATCTCCTGGCAGCTAACATTATCGGACTGAGTCATATTATTTCAAAACTTTCATGGGGCTACACATTTCTGATCCTGAAATATTTTTTAAATAAAGAGAATGGCCCATATTCCTCATAAAACATAAGATCTATGGAAATGTTTTTTAGCTTTAGGAAGAAAAATACAGACCATTAGAAGAATGAACCTCTATAGACATCAACATCTTGTGGGTGATAAAGTATGAAAATCACTGGTGATAAATGTATTAGAATATTAAAATTGCTTCCTGAGCTCCCCCTCCCAACTTCATTTGATCTTGTGTTCTACATGATTTGATGAAGAAGCTTGGCTTCTGGTATATAATCAAAGTCTGTGGAGGTTCCAAAGCTGGAAATGCTTACTCTCCTAAATAGCCTTCTACATGTTCCAATTAATACACACAATTGGTTCGGGGGTATTTTTTCTGACTCCTGACATCATTCTCCCATTAGTCAACATTGATAACATCCCTGGCTGTTACCTTCTCTCAGAAGTCTTAAATGTTTGTATGCAACACACTGGAGGATTCCTGCAAGGAGAAGGCTGAACTACAAAAACACCAAGGACAAAAATCACCTGAAGAATCTCCTGAGGTTCCACTGCACAATGATGGGTTTGCACAACCTACAGAAAAGAAAATATGGTAAGTGGAGCTACACTAAAGAGTCACTCTTTAACAGTGACTGGAAGGGCGCCATTATTAAAGAAAAGTGGAGAGAAGTCTAGATAAACCATCCACAACTAGAATTTAAGTCATTCCAAGTTCCTCAGAATGATAGCTCTAATCAGATCTGAATGAAAATATAAGACTTAGGTCCTTGTCAGCATGATGCAGTGAAATTAAACAATCAGCTTTTGACAAATTGTCTTAAATAGCTCTGATTGCCCTAAAAATGATGTTAATATATAAAACTCAATTCACTTAAAAGGTCAAAAGTCTTCCTCCTTTTTAGATTCTTCCAAAAACTAAAAATAAATTCCATTTAACCTAGCTATTTCTTTTCTGGGTATCTTCCTGAAAGAGTTAAAGTCATTGTTTTATGGTGATGCATGCTTACTCATGTATAGCAGCACAATTCAAAATAGTTAAACTATGGGAGAAGTCTATAATTCCATCAACAGGTAAATGGATAAAAAAATGTGGTACATGTACACAATGGAGTACTACTGAGTCATAAAGAAGACAAGTTTGAGTCATTTGTAGGAAAACAGGCAGATCTTAAGAACATAGTATTATGTGAAATAAATTAGACACAGAAGGATAAATACCACATGTTTTCTCTCATATAATAAAGTCCACATATAAATAACTTAAAGAGTAAAAAGAGAGATATTAGGAGACAGGGAGGGATCAAAAGGGGACTTGAGAAAGAAGGGAGGGCAGGGTGAGAAGAGAGAGAGAAAACTGAACATGATTGAGGGGAGATATGTATTTGTATTAATTCTCCCAAGTGAGTATATTCTTATATATAGCAAAGATAGACCAACAACAACAAAAAAATCCTTCCATCATTGTGGTTTATAAATTATCCTTGAAGTGAGACTTCTAATCACTTTTGGTTCAAAGTTTCCCAAGTCCCAATTATTCTTTTGTATGTACAATAAACTTTTATGTTTAGCAAATTTGATGTGGTTTTATTTTTTAACGAACTGCCCATTCTTCATATTTTTTGGAGGCAACACGTCGACAGCTCTCACCACTTCCTTTGCTTGGAAGCTCATCCTTGTGGCATTGTATTTCTGTTGTGCCTTCCTGAAAGAGCTGAGAAGCAATTTAGGCCACTTAGGCAGAGCTGATGGACTAGAAAGATGCATTTGCAATTGCATTGGTGTACACTCTTATAAGTTACATGATATTCACCACAGCTGTGAGTCAACCCA
The DNA here is from genome assembly GCA_004027455.1 of Hydrochoerus hydrochaeris. NCBI lineage: Eukaryota > Metazoa > Chordata > Mammalia > Rodentia > Hydrochaeridae > Hydrochoerus > Hydrochoerus hydrochaeris. The sequence continues at coordinate 651,958 of PVLA01000184.1, read as the reverse complement.
GGTTCCACCTCATATTTGTCATTCTTTTATAAGGACCAGAGTATAAAAGTATAAAAATCATTTAATGTACTGATGATCTCCTGGAAACAAAGCATTCCAGTTTATTATAATCACATGATTAGCCACATCCAAACATCTCCCAAATATTCCCCCTCTGTCCTCAGTGTCTTCTGAAAAGAAGATCCTGGGCCTCAGCTACGCCTGTCCTGTGTCACAGCATTTTGGCTTCTTCCGGGAAGCTGTGTAAGAGCTGCAGCAAAAACACAGGGGTTCTTTACGTGGTTGTTCATAAGATGTTGATTACTGCAGTGGATTACTGTAATGGTTGTGAAGAAGAGATTCTTACTTCCCATGGAACCTTCCCTGTTATTCTTTGTCAACCTCATGTTATCTTTATCAATCCCTGACCAATAAACTTTGTCACTCTTTAGAGGAGACACTCGACAGCAGCCGGGGCTGAGGTGCAGACAGAATGTTTTACGCTCTGTGTAGAAGTGGAGCTGGACAGAAACCTCTGGGCCTCCATCTGTCCATCGATGTCTGGAAATTCCTAGTTACTCTGCATACTACAGGGTTGTGCCAAAGAGTGTTTGGTTTGGATTTCCCAAATAAAATTTGTGGTCATGTATGGTTGTGAAAAGTCTGCATGAAACTAAATTTATTTTAAAAAAGAAAGAAAAGAGAGACTTCTGGGGAGATGGTGGAGTAGAGAGCAGCAGGGAAAGAGCTTCTCTGAGATTTGATGCTCAGACGCTGGAATATAGCAAAATGAGGTGGGTCTCTGAGACCCAGAAAGTATATGAAGAGAGAACTGTAGCCCATGGGGAGAGGAAAGACAGACCTAAATGAGAAGGAGGAGATGACAGCAATGCTTTCTCCCTCAGTCTGGACTCAGTGCACGGGAGGGGCAGCTATAACCTGGAGACGTGTAGTGACTACTCGTGACCTCAGAGGCCGCATGGAGAAACACACCAGTAGAATAGCAGTGGACACTGTGGACTTAGTGGCTGGTGAATTATTCAGGCTCAGATGACTGACTCCCAGGAGAGAGGGATTAGCCAGGAGCTGTCATGAAGAGGAGCCAACTAAGCTCGAAACTCAGAGAAACTGCTGACTGCATGTAGCAGCTCCTAGTATTGGGGTCAGGAAGCAGAGTCAAGTTGGTGGGAGGTCAGAGAGCTGAGTTTAAGCAGAAAGGGAGTGGAGTCAGAGCCAGGTAGGAGCCCAGTTTAGGCCAGCAGGAGGCACATGGGCTGCTGCAGGTTAAATGGGTGTGGGGCCAGTCTTAGGATCAGAAAACAGTCTGAACTTCAGTGGAACTAAAGGTTCAGGCTCACTGGATTATCCAGTACCATCAATTGTACAGCTGTCTTGCTGGGATTAATCAGCTCAGATCTGGACTCTGTCAGCCCATATTGTCCACCAGTGATGGCAGAGACAAACCTAGAAATGGACATTTAAAAAGTTTTCTTTCTTTTCTCTCTCTTTTCTTGTTTTGTTCTTCTTCATTGTTTTTGTTTTCATATTAATATAGACACAGCTTCTAGGTTTCTTGTTGTTGTTGTTCTGTTTTGTTCTTATTTTATTCTTCTTTTTCTCTTTCCACCCTGTTTTTTCTAGTTTGCGTGATCTTCTTTTGTCCTCTGACCTTGCTTCTGATCTCTTCCTCTCCTTCTATTGCTCTTTTTCTCCACATAATCCCTTTAAAATTTTCACCCTTGAGAGTAAAACAACTAATAACATTTTAGATTTTTTCAACCACAAATATAATTCATCTGGTTAAAGATGGCAAATTAAGTTACCTCAGTTTGTCATTTTTTTAGGCTATGTTTGATGCTATTGTTATTGATGATTTTGTCACTTTAGCTAGGATGACATAACTGCTCTAACCAGTTGTTCTTTCTTGTATGCCAAGACTTGCCTAAGGGGCATAGAGAATACTATAGGTCAGAGTCAAAGAACCAGAGGCTGAGCAAGTAGGCAACCTCTCATCCCCAGTAAATTAAAGAGGGAGGATCTTGAACAGGCTCAAAATCCAAAAACCAGCTATTCCTGGAAGACATCTCTCAGACATAGTCATTTCCTAAGGTTTCTAGATACTAGCAATAAAGATACATGCTATATGCATTTTAAACGATTCAATCCAGGAATTAAACAAAAAAAAAAAAAAAAGAAGAGAGAAAATGAGAAGACACTTACACAAGGTGCAAACCCAGACTTCCAGCTCAGCAAAGACAAGTCCAGGGAACAAGGAGCTGCTGCAAGCCGAAAACCATCCACTTGGACTCCCTGAAGTGGTGACAGTGGAAGTAACAAAGCAGATAAACAAGGTTCTAAAAAATTAAAATTAGAAATATTTTCTCAGATAACTATGGTAGTGGTGACCATAATGAAAGACATACTTAGTGACTCTAGAGCTGATACAGATTTTAAAAAATAGAAGAGTTTAAGAAAATGATGGAAATCAGGAACCCTCAAAATAGGAAAGAAATAGAATACATGAAACAGATTAAACAGATATCCAGGAGATTAAAAGTTCCATTGAAATATACAGCAAAATGAGCCAATGTAAGGATGGAATTTCAGATATATAAGACAGGATTGAGGTTAGTAATTACGAAAAGAAAGAATTCTTAAAAATAGCAAAAGGTCATAAGAATTCAATCCAGCAGCTACCAGACAATTTAAATAAAAATAACATAAGAATGACCAGAGTCAACGAAAAACCAGGAGATAGTGCAAATGACATTTTAAAAATCTTGTTTACATAGGGGCCAGGGATTTAGCTCAGCAGCATAAGCGCCTGCCTTGCAAGTGCTATGTTATAAATTCAATCCCGGTACAAAAAAAAAAAAAAACCCAAAAGACAAAAAAAGAATACTTGTTCACAGAAGTAATGGCAGAAAACTTCTTAGACAGAAAAACAGAGAAGAAAAGTAAAAAAAAACTATTTTGCCTAGAGATAAGTGAGGCATATAAATGCCAATTAGCCAGGATAAAAAACCTGACATATAATGGTCAAGATTACAGAAATTCAATAAAAGAAGGGAATATTAAAAGCTGTTAGAGAAAAGAAACAAATCATTTATAAAGGAAAGTGTGTCAGAATCACAGCAGATTTCTCAACACAAAACCTCAAGTCAAAGAGGTTGGAGTGAAGTATTTCAAGCCTTAAAATAAGACAATCTCCAACCCAGATTGATGTACCCTGTGAAGTTATCTTTCAAAATTGATAGAGAAATAAGATATTTTTATGACAAAGAACATCTGATGAAATTCATGAACACTAAACCAGCATTCTAAAATATTCTGACAAATGTTCTAGAAAGAAATAACAAGAATTACAACTGCATGAGCCCCAGAAGAATGAAAAAAAATCAAACAGAGGGGAAAAAACAGTGAACAAACAACAGGAAAATAATATGACCATGATAAATCACTACATATCAGTTTTAGACATCAATGTTAACAGTCTCAATTCACCAATCAAAAGAACTGGGGTGGCAAAATGGATTAAAAAGCAACATACAAAGTTATGCTACAAGCCAGAAACACATTTAATTCAAAAATAAATTCATAGATTAAAAATCAATGGATGGAAAACAATATTCCATGTGATGGAAACCTGACAAAAGCAGGGATAGCTATTTTATTTGCAGACCAAATAAAACAGTGGATTTTAAGCCAAGACTGATTTAAGAGAGACAATGAAGGTATTACATCCTTATAAAGGGAATAATCCAAGAGGAAGAGATAATAATCATAAGTATATATGCACCAGACATCAGTGCACATAACTGTATAAAATAAATATTAATGGACATGAAAAATCAAATAAGTACTAGTACAGTTCTAACGCAGGACCTCAATGCCCTATTGTCACAAATAGACATCTATACAAATAATTAATAATGAAATACTAGAACTGTAGCAAAATTTTGAATAAATGGACTCAATAGATTTGTACAGAGTATACCATCATACAACATCAGAATACACATTCTTCTCAGCTGCTCATGGGACATTCTCCAAAATAGACCATGTATTACCTCATAGAATATGTTTAAGTAAATGCAAAGGAATTGAAGTTATCCCATGCATATTATCAGACCATAATGTAATGAAATTGGAAATCAATGGCAAAAGAAAACAAAAATTTCATAAATATATGAAAATTAAATAGCACCCTCTTGAACAACCAGTGTGTCACCGATGAAATTAAAGAAAAAATTAGACACTTTCTACAATTAAACAATAATGTCAATACAAAGTACCAGAACTTATGGGACACAATGAAAGAAATCCTACAAAGGAAATTTATAGTAGTGAATTCCTGAAAACAGAGTGAGCTCAAATAAACAAATTAATTTTGAACTTCAAGCATTAGAATAAGAAAAGCAAATCAAGCCCAAAGCTCATACTAGGGAGGAAATTATAAAGATTAGAGCAGAAATTAATGCAATGGAAATTAAGGAAACTATACAATGAATCACTGAATCTAAGAGTTGGTTCTTTGAAAGATTAAATAAAATTGACAAAATCTTAGCCAACCTTATAAAAAAGGAAAGAAAAGACTCAAATTCATGCAATTAGGAATGAAAAGTATGAAACCACAACAGTTCCTGAAAATATCCAGAAGATCATCAATACCTATATTGAGAATATGAAGTTTCTAATAAACTGGAAAGTGCAGAAGAAATGGATAGATTCCTGGATATGTATGAGTTACCAACTCTGAATCAAGATGATATAAATATTGTTAATAATTCAATGAAATTGAGGATATAACTAAAAACCTACTAACAAAGAAAAGCTTGCACTTCATATTTCTACAAGAAATTTAGAAAAGACCTAATGCTGTTACTTCTGAAGCTCTTTAATAAAATTGAAATGGAAGCAATACTCCCAAACTCATTCCTGGAAAGAAGCATTACCCTAATACCAACCCAAAGAAAGAACTACAGGCCAATTTTCCTACTGAACATAGATGAAAAAATCCTCAATAAACACTGGCAAACAGAATGAAGCAAGTCATCATGAAGATTATACACCATGAGCAAGTAGAGTTCATCTCAGTTATGCAGGGATGGTTCAACAAATGTAATGTAATCAATAAATGTAATGCACCATGTTAACAAGGGCAAGAACAAAGGAAAAAAATCACACAATCATCTCAAGAGATGAAGAAAAATCATTTGACAAAATTCAATATTCATTCATGATAAAAATCCTACAGAAAATTTGAACAGATGGTCTTTATTTAAATCTGCTGAAGCCATCTATGATAAACCAACAACCAACGTCATACTAAATGGACAAAAATTGAAAGCTGTCACTTGAAAACAAAGAACAAGATAAGGATATCTGCTGTTACTTTTCTTATTCATTATAGTTCTACAAACACTAGCCAGAGCAATTAGATAAGAGAAACAAATAAAAAGAATAATGATAGGAAAGAAAGAAATTAAATTATCATTATTTGCATATGATAAGATATTCTACATAGAAGACCCCAAAAACTCCACCAAAAGACTTCTAGTTTTAATTAGTAAATTCAGTAGTGTAGCTGAAAATCAATAGCATTTTTGTACATGAATAACAAACTCACTGAGAGGAAATTTAGGGTAACAACACCTTTTACAATAGCATCCACAAATAAATGAAATATACAGGAATCAATCTAATGAAGCAATTAAAAGATCTCTACATTGAAAACGGCAGTACTCTAAAAAAGGAGATTGAAGAAGATATCAGAAAATGGAAAGAAATCCCTTGTTCTTGGGTAGGAAGAACCAATGTAGTGAAAATGGCCATACTTCCAAAATTGCTATACAGATTTAATGCAATTCTGATCAAAGTTCTGGTAGCATGTCTCACAGAGATAAGAAAATAATTCTGAAATTCATTGAAAGCCAGAAGCGACCTCAAATAACAAAGGCAGCTTTTGGCAACTAAAACAAGGCATGGGGCATCATAATCCTTGACTTGAAATTATACTACAAAGCTACTGTGATTAAAAACAGTATGTTACTGGCAAAGAAACAGACCTGAGGATCAATGGAACAGATTAGAAGATATGGAAACAATTCCAGACATGCTCAGCCACTTCTTTAGCAAAGGAGCCAACCAATTTCACTGGATGAAACGTAGCCTCTTTAATAAATGGTGCTGGAAAAATTGGCTTTCTATATGCCAAAGATTAAAACTAGATCCATATCTTTCATCATGCACTAAATTAAAATTAAAATGTATTAAAGATTTAAATTTTAAAACAGAAACACTAAATCCACTGGAAGATAACATGGGAAAAAAAAAATTTTGCCAGGTGTTTTTTAGACAAAGGACTACTGCATATGAAAAAATGTTTAATATCACTGGTTATTCAAGAGATGCAAATTAAAGCAATGCTAAGATTCCATCTCTCTCCAGAAAGAATGGCTATGATCAAGAAATGGGGTAAGAACACTTCTCCACTGTTGGTTAGCGTGTAGACTGGTACAACCACTATGGAAATCATTGTGGAGATTCCTCAAATTGACCCAGCTATTTCCACTGGATTCAGCTATTCCCCTTCTTGGTATCTTACCAAAAGAATTAAAAGTATCAGATCACAGTGATACATGTATACCCATGTTTATAGCAGCACTGTTTGTAATAGCTAAGCCTTGAAAATTGCACAAATGCCTATCAACTGATGACTGGATAAAGATGTGTTTCTTTCATCCAATGGAGTACTACTCAGCCATAAAGGAAAACAACTGTGTGACACTTCTGGGTAAATGGGTGCACCTTGAGAGCATAATCATATATTAAGTAAGTCAGACACACATTGTTTCTCTGGTATGAAAAACCTAAAGTATAAAAGACAATCAACATGTATAATAGATATTGTGAAATAGGAGGGCAATGTTCAAATGGGAGAGAGGACTAGGGAGGGAGAAAGGGTAAAGAAGGATAAAATGGAAATAAAAGTTTTGTAAATAAGGAGAGAGAGAGGGGCTGAAAGGAGGGTAGGAAAATGGTGTGGGGTGTGTAAGGAAGAATCAAGATGCAGATTCCCTATGATGAGTGTGATCGTTATGTCTACCTAAAATATACCAGTACACTTAACTAATTTTTAAAAAAAGAAAGAAAGGAAACAAAGTATCCAGATTTGAAAGGAAAAAACAGGGGGAAAAAGAAAGACAGGAAAAGAAAAACTTCTAATGCCTCTGTCATTACTTCCATCTATTACAGGCTACCTTTCATGGCTCCTGCTATTTCAATTCTGTGATCAAATCACTGCACAAACCATCTCTTCACTGTATCTCAGGAAAGCTGACAAATGATATGTAGGGAATGATGAAAAATATAATGTATAGTAAGAGTTTTTAAAAAATACTACTATAAATGACACATTGCCATTAATCTTCCACACGAGATTCTCCTTGACGCCAAACACACTTATTTCCTTGTTCTTGTCACTTTCTGAAGCAGTTCTGAAGTTCTCTTTCATGAATGTGTTTCTGAGCTGTGCTAAAACACACAGTGAATGCTGCTGCTGAGTACCTCTTCCTGAAAGTCAAAATGACTACGAAAAGCATCCTCAATGTTTTGAATCAATTCAGGACTCAAGGGCAGCCAGGACAATGTAGCAAGACACGAAAGAGAACTTCCAGAGAGAGTTGTTTCAAAAAGTGGCAAGAATGCTAGGATCAGAGTGTTTGAAGTAAGGGAATCAGTAGCAATGTATCTTTATCATAATAATTTTCTTAAAGCATGTGTTTTGTTTATTATACCTTCTATATGCTTCAGAGACACCTTCTGTGTTAGAGAGACTGAGGTTTTTGTAGTCAGAAAAAAATTAGTGAGCAACTTTGTCTCAACCAAATTCTCACATGCATAGTATTGAACACGTCTTCTCTAAACACCCTGCCTTTATATCATCTGCCATAGTCTTAGGACTGTCTGTTTTTAACCTCAGTCTCTTTTCAGTAAGCATCTAAGAATTTCCTTTAAGATGGATAATAGACTTACTGTTAATGCCAGGGGCTTTAAAAATCTTTAGTGGTATGTGAGTGGAGATATGCATTTTTGTACTGCCAGTAATGACCCAAAGCATCAAAGATCAGTGGTGGGAACTTGGATGTGACTTTGCAAGGATCTTACACTTTTTAAATATATAGTACACTGTATTTTCTATATGACAATTCATTTTAAGATAATTTAGTGTAAATTGTAGGCTATAAATCCACATGCAGGTTAGCCTGGGGTTTTTTTTATGTAAAGAGAAAAAAAAAACAGAAAAAAGGTAGAAATATTACAGAATTTCCAAAAAAAAAAAAAAAAAGGATAAACACTAAGAGATCACTGGTTGATAAATTACATATTATCCTTTTAGAAATAGTTGTTCAAGTTACAAAATTAGAGCATACAAAGTAGACATTCAAGCAGTGAGACTGTAAACAGATCTGTTCAACAATCCAACAAGAACTTAGAAGTATTAGCCTGGTTTTATACTGTAAGAGAGGTCAGTTGTCATTTGGAAAAAAACCTAATCAAGAATCCACACTGCAGTCCCTTCAAATATTGTCTAAGTCCACCCTAGAGATAAGAAAGTCTAGAAACAACTTTTTATTAATGAATGAATTATGCCCTCAACATGGGATTGGGGAGAAAGATTTATGGAGAAAAATGGAAGAATTCAGAAAACCTTAGAAATAAGCACCTTCAGGGGTGCCCTAAATCTACAGTTTTGTTTGCTCCTGCTTTTATCCCCTTTATATAGAATACCCTGTCTTCTTCATCAATGAACAAGCTTCAGAATATTGTGGTCCTGAGAGTGAAGTTTCAGAGTGATGTTAGAGAAAGGTGTTTATTGAAGTGTGCAAGAATAGAGAGCACACCTTACATTACTTAGTGACTAGTCTGTGCCTTCATGATAGTAAATGTGGTTCCTGTGGCAAAATTTAGTGACAGATTTGTTTTTATTAAAATTCACCACCTGAAAACCACATAGGAGTTAAAGAGTTCCACAGCATCTAAACCTTCCAGTTATCAAGCCTATTAATATTTAAACAAAAGAACTTAGCTATGACTGAATGACAATGTTAGATTAGGTATATTTGCTACATGTGTAGCTTAGAATTCATTTGTAAAGCTGACTGCAAAGCTTTCCATAGTAACCTCCATGGCAGTAGCAATGGGATGATGTAGATGAATTTAAGATAGAGGAATGTAGCTGGTAATGACTCCTATCATCCTCACCTTCCTCCAAACTCATTTGCTAAGATAAAAAAGCTCTAATTGTAGTAAGCAGAAAACTTTGTTTAACTGACAGCATCATTATTCCAATAGCTGGTCTTGCAGCACAGAACTGCCAGTCGATTGAATCTTGTTTGAAAGGCAGCAGTTGTCACTAGCATTTTGCTTTGCTGGGAAGCAGGGTTAGAGCCACTGTATACCTGGCTACTTCTGTGTCCAATAATGAATCTCTACATTTCCAAAGGAGAAATGTACATTTCAATAGAGTGACAGAAAAGTTGTCTTCAAAGAAGATAACACTTTCCCAATTAAAGATCTGAGACAACAGAATGGGGCTCTGATGACGGCTTTGGGCTTGGAAAGAAAAGTTGAACTGCTTTCTGGGTCATCCTATTCAAGAATGGCATAAGAGCCTTAAGAATAATGACAACTCCGGAAGTATTATCTCCCTCCAGAAACTCTCACCTAAGCTTCAGACAGGCTCCTCCAGCTGTCATTGGACCTGATGTCTCACACATTTATTATGCTTTTCCCTCAATCTGGAGCTTTGCTGAAGTTTAGCCCTGGCATCTATTCCATTGTACTGTCATATCACCCTCCATCCAGAAGGTATTACTGAGATGTGGGTGGCTCAGTTTAATAGAATCTTGCTTCTGATTCTTAGTAGGGGAGCTCTATTTTTTCACCATTCTAAGTCCCAAGCTGAAAAATGTCATTTTCACATGTTGTTTCCAGCGTAACTCTGGGAAAGCTATCCAGATAGCTGACAAGGGCAGAAAGAATAGATTTAGCCTGAAGCTAGTAGTTTGTCAACTTCTGCTTCAGAATGTCAGCTCCAAGAGATCAGGGACCTTACCTGTCTTATTCATTTTCTATCTCCTGAACATTTTGGGTCAAAGTTCAAAAGTAATTGACCTTCATAAGGAAGAAAGAATCTTCATGCTGTGTTTAAACTGAAATCTGCTAGAGGTGGTGTTTATTTCAAGATGACTTCAGAGAGGAAAATCTTCCCTGCAACCTTCATTTGGCTAATGAAAAAAACCCACTTAGTATCTATAAAGTAGTGAGTTCCTAGTATTTGGTTTGTGGGTTAGACAGAGTTACAGGTTAATTAACACAAGACTTGGTGAGTACATTTAAGCCTTCTGAGCAAAATCAGTTTCTTTTAACAAATATATTTCATGGTCTCAGTGAACAAATAAAGTGTCTTAAGATAAATGTTAGATAAGTGTGGTTACAGCAAATATGCGATTAAAGTTAATACTCTGTGAATGTAAATGAAATCTCTGTAGTTGAATGGCTGAAGATTTTGAAGACTCTATACCTGGTTTTGGGGACACAGGTAGAAAAAAGAGAGCTATGTAAGCAAGTTATTTGACGAGCTGCATTCTATATCATTAAGCACTTAAAATGTTGGGTATATAGCTATGAAAAAGAATCATTTCAGTTAACTTTTATTCAAAAATAGAAATACTGGAAATACTACTTTTTATTTAGAGAAAAAAAGCAAAACAGAAAAAAGGGTAGAAATAAAACAGAATTTCAAAACAAAAACAGTAAGAAATCACTAGTTGATAAATTACATATTATCTTAGGAGCAGTTGCTCAAGTCACAAACCAAAGCTAAAAATGTGGACAAACAGTGACAGTACAAACCATCCTGTGTGATGAACTAACAAAAACTTAGTAGTATGGTTATCTATCTTGCACCCTTAAACATACGTAGTTATATCCTTTAGAGTACTTTTTCCTTTTCATTATCACAATATCTATTATACATTTTGGATCTTATTACTCTTTCATTTTATTATTATTATTTTTATATTAGAGAGATAATACAATATTTACAAATAGTCTGATTTATTTCACTTATGAGGATATTCTCAAGTTGTCTCCATTTACCTATAAAGGCCTCAAGATAATCCTTTTTTATAGCTGAGTAGTATTCCATTGCATAAAAATGCCACATTTTTTTATCAACTCTGCAGTTGATGAGCATTTTGGTTGTTTCTAAGATTTAGCTATTGCAAATTGTGCTGCTATACACACATGTGCACATATGTCACTGTGACATGACCTTTTCAATTTTTCTGGGAAAACACCCAGGAGGGGAATAGCTAGATTGAATGGAACTTCCAATCCTAGTTTTTTGAGGAATCTCCATACTGATTTCTACAATGGCTGTACCAGTCTGCACTTCCACAAACAGTGGAGCAGTGTTCCTTTTTTCCCCATAGCCTCTCCATTCTTTGGAGAATGATGGAGAAGATGGCAGCCATTCTTTCCAGAGTAAGATGAAAGGAAATCTCAGTGCTGTTTTAATTTGCATTTCTCAAAAGACCAGTGATGGTGAACATTTCTTCATGTGTTTATTTGCCATTTGTATATCTTTATCTGAGAAATTTGTGTTCATCTCTGATGCCCATTTTTGGAGAAGATCTTTGAATTTGGGGGGCTTGATGTTTTTCAGTTCCTTGTATGTTCTGGATATAAGTCCTTTGTCTGAGAGGTTGCTGGCTAAAATTCTTTCCCATTCTGTGTGTTCTCATTTCACTTTGTTGGTGATTTCTTTTGAAGTGCAAAATCTTTTTAATAAGATAAGATCCCAGTTATTGATTCTGGGAAATACTTCCCCTGTGGTTTGTTTTTTGTTCATGAATATTTTGCCTATCCCTATGTCTCCAAGATTTCTACCTTCCGTGTCCTCCAGTAGATTTAGTGTTTCTGTTTTATTATTTAGATATTTGGTCCATTTTGACTTTGGTTTCATGCATAGTGATAGAAGACATGGATTTAGTTTCAGTCTTCAGCATGTGAAAAGCCAACTTTTCCAACACCATTTTTTTCTTTTTTTATTTAAAGAGAAGAAAAAACATGTAAAGGCTAGAGATAATACAGAATTTAAAAAAAAAGATAAAGAGTAAGAAATCACTAGTTGATAAATTACATATTGTTCTCTTAGAAATAGTTGTTCAAGTTACAAAATTAAAGCATACAAAGTAGATATTCAAACAGTGAGACTTTAAACAGCTATGCACAGATGAGTCTCTACATGTATTTCTATCCTTTCCGTATTAGAGGGAAAAGCAGATCATACAAGACAAAACCAAACAAATTCCTATAAAAACATGAAACCAAAAAGTCTTATAAAACCACAGTACAAGGTGATCTACAATGGTTACTGTGTTGTCTCTTATTATCTTCAATGGAATTGTCTATATCATCAGGCATAATTGAATATAGCAGTACATAACACTATTAGTAAAAATAAAACATTGTAGACAGTATCAAACTTCAAAGGCAGGTAATAATCAAACCAGAGTGGATATTCTAGTGAATCTTGTCATTTTCAGTGTGGTTGCTTATACTCTCAGACTTGATACTATCAATGATAACAGCTTTGAATAAAATCTATCAATACAAAACAGCAATCTAAAATATCAGATTCAATTACGATCAGTCATGGTCAAACAGTGTAGGTTATACAGAGCTTTAGATTAAATTAATAGGAAATTAAAGATGATTACTGTACTATATCTTGCTATTTTTGGGATAACTGTCTGTGCCCTCAAATCTAGTATAAGTAGACAGACTGGAACAGAATATAATCCATTTAAGCAGAGTGGTGTGAGTAATGTGGGTTTTAAATCCTGGTACACTATTAACAATATAGTGTATCAAGGCCATCTATGTTAGAGATTCTAGTTATCCTTCTCTGCCTCATTTCTGCTATGCTATTTTTATGCCTTGTCGACTTTTCTCCATCATTCTACTGCCTGCCCCACTCACTGAATCCTTTCTGCTACTGTTCCTAAAATCCTGGTATTTTTTCTCTCTCTCTAGAATGTTCTTCAGTATTCTCTGTAGGGTAGGATTGGAGGTCACAAACTCCCCCAGTTCCTCTTTGTCATGGAAGCATCTTATTTCTCCATTAATTTCTAGTGACAATTTTTTAGGGTACATCAATCTGGGTTGGAGGTTATTTTCTTTCAGGGCTTGAAGTACTTCTCTTGAAGCTCTTCTTGATCTGATGGTCTGTGTTCAGAAGTCAGCTGTGAACTTGATGGGCTTTCCTTCATAGGTAATCTGTTTCTTTTCTCTGACAGCTTTTAATATTCTGTTTTTATATTGAATTTCTTGTACCTTGATTATTATATGTCTGGGTGTAGCTCTGTTTTGGTTGTAGGTGGCTGGAGTTCTGTATGCCTCACATAACTGAATGTCATTTTCTTTTCCCGTGCTTGCGAAGTTTTCCTCAATTATTTCCATGAATAGCCTTTGTAATTCACCTGTTTGTATTCCTGCTTCTTTGTTCACATTTCTTAGTCTTAAATTATAGATTCTCTTGTCATCTTCTAGCCTTTGTATTGTTACTACCTGTTTTCCTTGTTATTTTTAAGAGATCTTTCCTTTCATGATCACACATTGCAAACTTGTCTTCAAGTTTGGTAGTCTATCCTTAGTTTATTTTAAGCAGTTTTGCTAGCTTTCAATGGGGTTTTAATTTCTTTGAATCTGCTTTATATATTCTAGATTTTCTTTATATACTTTATCGTATGTTTCTTTCCTTTTTTTATGTGTGTTTCTCCCTTCTTCTGTCTGTGTCTTCCTGAGAGATGCTTAGCATTTCTTTTATTACTCTACTCATATCTTGCTTTACCTGACTTAATATTTCAGTTTTGAGCTCATCTACAAGGTCCCAAAGTTATCTCTTAATGTCCATTGAAGTCATGTCTGATGTTACATGTTTGCCGCCCTCAGTCTCTTTTGTTTTTCCCTATTCTGGATCAATGTTCTCAGGGTTTTGGGTTGGGGGCTTTTTCTTGTTTCTCTCTCTTGTCATGGTTTTGGTTTCTTCCATACAGGTGTATAGTGGAGGTCTCTGCCCTTTTCCTTGTTGGTTATGGTTCTTCTGAAGCATGCTGGTGAGGGATTTCTGCCCTCTCCTGTTTGCTCTTTTCACAAAGGTTTAAGTAGGGGGTGTGTATGCTGTCTCCTCCCCACTGGGCCAGTCAAACTATTGGGGCCTTCACCAGGTTAGTGTGTGCTAGGTGTAGAGAATTGTTTTGGGATGGCTTATTGGGTCCCATCCAGGGGCATGACCCAGGCTAAGCAAATCCCATGAATCTGCTCTGGGGAGGGAGCAACCAACTGAAGTCACTTTTGTTCCTAGTTCAGGCTCCTCCTGCCCAATTCCAACATGTTGCCCATTTGGTCATGCTCTTTCTGTGGGGGGGTCTTATTCCCAGCACTGATCATGGATTAATGAAGGTCCCTTCACCAGCTCCATTCTCCATTGGGCTCACCAACCCCCAACTTCAGCGCAGCTGTGGTTCCTGTGAGTGTTGGCAGGAACGAGTTCAGGCAGCTTGGTAGGTCACAGCAAAAGCTCTGTGTCCAGTAATTTTAGTTGTTTCAATTGTAGCCCCAAGATTGTGTTTGATAAGCTTTTTTTGTTTTAATTTCTTCCTGTGTCAAGAGGATCCATCTCCCTATCTGTATCTCCCAGGATGTTTTATTCTGGCATATGAGTTGTTTCTCCCCAGGAGGCTCTGTATTTTTTGCTCACTGATCAGCCATCTTTAGCTCCTCCCATCAACACCATTTATTAAAGAAGCTGTCCTTCCATACTTTAAATATAATAAAATTTCCCTGGTTACATTCATAAAGCAAAACAGTAAGAAGTACAAATGACCAACAATAGAAATAGAAAAGGATCATTACTTTTGGTTTTACAAATATAAACATTAAAATATATTTAATAGATATAAATAACTTTGGGGTAGTAAATTAGAACATTTATATGAAATAGATAAAGCTTGAGAGAACCACAGCTTATCAAAATTAGCAAAGGGGAAATAAAAAAACTTGAATAGTTATAAACTTAATCAAGTAGGAAAAAATTCCCATATAGAAAAACCAAACCCTGAATAATTAAAAATACAAATTCTAGCCAATATTTAAAGAAAAGCAATAAGGAAAGTAGGGGAGAGAAAAAGAGAAAGATGAAAATAATGAGAAAAAAGATTGGAAGGACAGAGTCAAAAAACTGAAGAAGAAGAAGAAATAAAATTGTCATTATTTGAAGATAGTGAGTATATTTGTAAAAACTAAATGAAATTGATAAAATAATATAAACATGTTAAATTTAAAATGAGTATTTAAAGTGAGTTATATGTATACATATTAGGTATACAATTGCAATGAAAACTATTCTACTTAAAATGAGATCAATATTACAAATAACAAACTATCTTTGGATACTGAGCAGTCCATGTTGACACTAACCTGCCAGAAATATAGACTGAGTCTTGTAGCTGTCTGCATTAAAAAAGAATGAATCCAATCTGATGCCAGCTGATGCTAGCTCTGATTCTAGCTCTGCTCAGGTCTTCAACCTGGTGGTTTCTCTCCCAAGAGGGATGATTCTACCAAGCTCTCACCAATAAAATATTTTCATATTGAGGCCACCATCCTCAGGTTGCTCATATAAGTTAGAATCACAAGTGGGTGACTATGATTGGTGGAACCCAGGTCACATACATCTGTCCCACCTGCAAAGGTCACTGAGGCACATAATTTCCTGGAATTACCTACCTCAAAACTCAAAGTATCTTGAATAAATTTAGCAAAATATGTCTAAGACTTTGGTGGAAAGAATAAAATGTTACTGAAAGAAATCAAAACAGACCTATACAGATACAATAGTGTTAAAATGTAAATGTTCCTAAAATTTAAAGAGATTGTTGTAATTCCATTCTAAATTGCAATACGATTTTGTGATTTAATGAGAGAGTCTAAGATTCTTACTAAAATTGATAAAAACATTAAATTGTCCAGAATAAAATATAGAATTTGGTCTACCAAGAATTAAGGCTAACTTTAAAGGTACTGTAATTAATACGATGTGGCTCAATACAGGGATAGATAAATTGAGCAATGAAAAGATAAAAAGCCCTGAGATCAATCTATGAATATGATCATGAAACATGATGCACCTGGCCCTGTGGATTAATGGAACAAGATCAGTCTTTGCAATAAATAGTGCTAAGAAAACTGGCTATGAATGTACAGTTGTACTCCTCCATTTACACAAAATCCAATTTCATGTAGAAGGCAAGATTATAATAACTGAAGTATGATTCTTTAGAAAGATTTTAAAAAATAATCATAAAAAACCATTGAGCCACATGAAAATTACAAAATTTTGTTCCTCAAAAATCATTGTAAAGAAAATAAAAGGACAAAGTTAGGGGAAAGAAAATGAATTTAAATCACACAAATCCAACAAATTGGTAGGATTTAAATGTATAACCAGCTCATATAAATCAATTTTTAAAAGTAAGCAACAACTGAACTGAAACACAGATAAAAATCTTCAACAGGTACTATGAGGAAGAGAATATCCCAATGCACAATAAGCATCTGAAAAACCACTCACCATTATTAGGCATGAGGATAATGCAAGTTAAGGAAATAATAATATATGTCTTCCTAACAAGGAAAATTAAAATGTCTTACATTACCAGATAGTGTCCAAGATACAGAGTATGAATTGATTCTATCACCCTGAAAAACATCTGGGCAGGGCAGGGAGTGTAACACCACCAAAGCACCTGCCTGGCAAGCATGAGGTCATGAGTTCGATTTCTGGTACCAAATAAATAATAAATAAATAAAACATCTGGGCATTATTCATGAATTTGAGGATGCACATACTTAAAATCCAGTATTTCCACTTATAGGAATATTTTCTAGAAAAACTCATGCACATGCGCACTATATAAATGACTGTCCATAGTTATAAAAATATATATACATTATGATTCTTTTATACCAATTGAAAAACAGGAAAAACTAAAGGATATTACAATTGGCTCTTTGAATCCATGGATTCTGTGTCTGTGGAGCCAACCAAACTAAGATAAAAAAATTTTGGAAAAAATTGTGTTCATATTGTTAATGTTTTTCTATAGTTCTTTACAAAACATAGCAACAATTTTCATAACATTTACCTTTTATTAGATACTATTCTCTTATTTGAAAAAGTTATTTTCTGTATGGAACATCAAGGTAACAAATATTCTTTATATTTTTCAAAGGCAGATTCAAAGTATGAAGTTATTTAATACCATTGATAGGGTAATGTAGTGGGTGCTCAAATTTGTTGAATAGATGTATATCTCACATATACAATCATTAATAATAAGTATGACAAGCAACTTAAGGAAGATTTAAAGTGTATAAGAGAATGTTGGATAGATTTTTTGCAAATGCTACTTTATTTTACATAAGGGACTTGGGTATCTGTAGAGTAATCCCAGAACAAATTCCTAATAGATACTGAGTTAGGTTATAAATATGGGTTATAAAAGTATATAAAAAGCTAGGGAAATTATTATTTTGAACTTGAAGACGGTGGTTAATCTTTTTGGATAGAGAAGTTTATGACCGGGAAAAGAGGAAGGGTGGCTTTTGTGCTGATAGCATTCTTTTCCTTGGCTACAGTTGTAGTTACATGGATATTTGCTTTATAATTAGTCACTAAATCACACATATGTACTCCAAGGATGATTTGTTATGTTATATATCAGAGGTGGAAAAGAAGCAAAGCATCCAATATTTTAAATTTAAGTAAGATTTCCACGATTGCCTAGTCTAATAGTTCTTCTTTTTCACAGTTCTTCTGTGGTCACTAGAATACAAATATTCCTTAACATTCTCTTTCTTGTTTGCTCAGAAGGGCAGTAAATACACGAACATTTGAATTTTCTCAACATTTGTTTTGAAAGAATTATTTTCTCTGTGAAATATACCTATAACACAGTTCTCCATAATTTTGCAAAGGCTAATTCAAAGTTCAAGGTTATCATGTTATTTCATGTATAGTAGGTACTCAAATTTGTTGAGTGGATGCATCTTCCACATGCACAATCACTATGATAAGACAAATCTTATTTTTCATGCAGGAAATATCCTCTTTGATTTTAAATAGCACCTGCATCTTCTCTGGGGACTCATAAAAGTTGTTGAAAGTACTAGAAATCAGAGATGAATTATTTTCCCTTTTCACAAAGAGAAAGAAAGTGGATTTTTAAAGTCTCTTCCAGTGAAGAATGAGATAAATTATAAGAGGAATTTCTGTGGGCATATAGATTTGACTTTACTATTTTTAAAATAGAGTGTAACACTTTCTTCAGAACTAAATAAGAGGTAAAGTTTTTTTTTCCTGACTGAATAACCAGCATGAACTTTTTTTCATTTTTCATAAGAATGATTTAGAGCCTACTTTCAGGTTTTGCTACAAGATGCTAGGAAACAGCTTCAAGCTCAAATATATCAGCTATAAAATTCTTATATTTTCTATAATTGAACTCTGTTTTCTGTCCTGGTCCATTTTTCCATTCTAATTTACAACCCGTTGGTCCTGCTTAATAGCCATTATTTGTGGCTTACCATTATACTGTATATTTTTTCTAAAAGACACCTCAGATGTTTGGTAAAACATAAGAATAGCAGGAAGGAAGTGATGAAGTCATAAAGGGAGACAACACATATAAATCTGGAAGAGAACAACCCAACTTTCATGGCAAAGTTTCTTTATCAAATCGTGGCAGACATATTTAATTTTCTTCCTTAAGAGATCTAGATTACAGACTAGATACCACTATTTGGGCTAGACCTTACATGAAATCCTATGATAATCTTCCTTTCAACATGAAGAAATTCATACCATCGACCTTTTATATTCCTAAGTTCTGTATCTGCTAATTCAATTAACCACAGATAGAAAAAAAAATTGCATCTGTATTGAACATGTAAAAAACTTATCTCATAATTACTTAAACAGTACAATACAACTATTTACATAGCACTTATAGTGAATTTTGTATTATGAGTAATCTAGAGATAACACAAAGTATACAGGAGGATATGTATAGGTCATATGCAAATACTACTTTGCTTAATTCTATGTAAGAGACTTGAGCTCAGACTGGAATCATCCATTATGAATACCAAGGGACAACTGTACTAAAAGAAAACATAAGGACATTCAGACTATTTTCTTCAAGTCAAGATGGTTACTCCGAGGGAACTTTTGAGTGGCAGGACCTGTATGTGGGTCCAGGTCCTGATTTAAGGCTGAGTTTTTTATTGGTGACTGGGTGAAGATCTATACAATATCTTTATCAAAGTTGCTTTTGCAATATATCATAACCTGAACAGGGAATGGGCTTAGGAACAAAAATACAGGGATAATAGAATAAATAGACACTGCTCGAAAGAAGATATATAAATGGGCAACAAGTATCAACAATGTGCTTAGCATCAGTAATCAGAGAAATGCAGATAGAAATCACAGTGAGGTATCAGTTCACTCCAGTAAGAATGGCTATTACCAAAGACAAAAGGTAACAATTGCTAAGGAGGATATGGAGAAAAGGGAGCCCTTGCACACTATAGGTGGAATGCAAATTAATAAAGCCTTTATTTAAAACAATATGGAGGATCTTCAAAAAAATTTAAAATAGAACTATTAAATTATCCAGCAATCCCACCACTAGACAAGCATACAAAGAAAATGAAATCAGTATGCTGAAGAGCCTTCTGCACTCTAATGCTTATTATTGCACTATTCATTACACCCAAGATGCAGAATCAGCCTAAGTGTCCATCAGTCAATAAATGGATAAAGAAAGCATGACATATCTACAAAAGAAATGTACTCATCTGTAAAAAGGGTGAAAAAAATAAAATAAAGGATCAAACCTGTCATTTACAGAAACAAAGATAAACTGGAAGATATCATGTGAAGTGAAGGGTGCAAGGGGCAGAGAGACAGATAATGCATGGTCTCACTGATACGTGGAATCTGAACTTGAGAGTAGAATGGTGGTTACTGAGGCTGGTGAGTGGGGCTGAGGGAGAACTGGAAAATGGTTGATCAGTGGGATCTAAGTTATAGTTAGAGAGGAGTGAGAAGATCTGGAAATGCCACTGTAGAGTAGTAGGGTAGTTATGGACAATGATAATGTACTCTACATTTCAAAAGAGTTAAAAGAGAGGATTGTGAAGGTTTTCATTGCATTTCATTTCATAAATATTTGTGAGGTGATACAAATACAGAGAAAATACAGAGAATGTTTAATTTAAAAGTTATTATAGTAAAATAAACATCGTCATTAATCCCTTTTCCTCTGGTTTCAAACCCACATATCTCATCATTCTTGCCCCTGTCTGAAGCAGTACAGGAAGTCTGCTCTAATGAGTGCAGTTATGAGTTATGATAAAAATGTGGTGAATGCTGCTGTGGAGTGTCATCTAGCAAAAAGGCAGGCTCATGAAAACATCACAGTGTGCAACTTCTGGTTCTTCCTCAAACTCAAAATGATCATGAAAGGTAAATGTTGGGAATAGATTCAGGACACTAAGGATATTCATGGAAAAGAACTTCCAGCACTTCAGAAAGTGACAAAAATGATATGTGTTTAAAATGAGGAGAATATTTTGAGGTGGATTAATGGCAATGTGTCATTTATTGTAACAATTTTTTAAAAATGTAAACACATTCCATATTTTCATTCATCTCTCACACAATTAACTGGATTTACACAATATGCACACATAATGAAATACCCAATGGTATCCCATGAATATGTACAAATTTATTTGTCAGATTAGAAAAATGCTAGTTTCAAGTTTTGGTTCTATGTATGAACATCCAAGTTGGGCAAGTTGTTGATAAGCCTTAGTTTCAAAATTGTAAAGTGTGGATAATAATAATATCACCCTCAGATTTATTATGAAAATTAAAGACACTTGGAATATGTATTGAATATATTTGACTCATAACTAGAATCTGAAAATACTAGGCAAGCTGGAGAGATGAATAAATTGATCAAAAATAAAAATTAATGAACCAAAATAAGTTACAAAAGGGCTGGGAGGAGAAACTAAGAGAATAAGCTTTCTCTACAAACCTGTGCACTGTGCAGTCTGACAGGTTTGCTTTGTGAAAATCTTTTAACCAAAACTGTTCCTGCGAGGAAACCAGAAGCTATTATTCAAAAGCACACTTCACACAGGTCATCACCTAATCTTGTGCTGCACTCACAACATGAGCTGGCTGGCACTTTTTCCAGTAAGTTCCACCTTAATAGTTTTCAGCTCCCAGCACAATAGCCGGGAAGCCTAAGTCAATTCTCTTTCATCTCCTTTGCCCTAAAACTACTTTCCTTACTTACTGGAACAAATCCTAGAAAAGTTCTGATTCTCCTTAGAATTCAGAGGTAGAACTTACTTATGAGGAGTAGATATGCTTTGGATTAATATATTTTCTAAACTATAGTTGATAACAATATATTGATTCCTTAAGAATCATTGAGACTGACCTCAAGGGACCCAGGAACTCCAGGAAGCAGCGCACATGGGGCCAGCCCAGACCTGGGCCCCTCCTGTGACCCCTGCCATCCTGGCAGACCACCTCTCAGGACCCAGGAACTCCAGCCAGCTGTGCATGCAGGACCAGGCCAGACTTGGGCCCTTTCCATTCCCCGCTGTCATGGCTGCCCACCTCAGGACTCAGAAACTCCAGCCAGTGGCATGTGCCCCGCAGTTCCACCACTGCAGCTGGGGACCCCCCACTTCCTGGACCTACTATTGCTATTGGTCTTCGGTTCCTACACCTTCCCCTAGCACCTTGGACTGCAGTGGATTAACTGTGCTGTATCGAGGGGAGACTCAATAACTCCTCATCCAAACAGAAGAATTCAGCAGGCCTCCATCAGTGATGTGAGTTTGCTCCTAAAATAGGAATAGAATTTGCCACCTTCAGTGGGTAAACAGGAGCAATGGTGAAGCCCCCTCCAGAAGTAGGCCATGGTGAGCTTGGCAAGAGGGTAGGTGAGTCCTTCTTCCACACAGAGAATATCAGGTAGGTTGAGGAGTGTGCCAATATGGCTTCCCCCAACCTGGAGAAAATTAAAAGGGCCTATGAGGCACCCAGAGACACAGTAGGGTCCTACCTGGGACAAACACTATAAAGAGAGATATCTGGTTATTCTGAATAACTTTAATACATAATAACAATAAGAACCAAGGGTTGATTTCCATCAATACTCCTAGGCTTGTCAGCCTAGGAAGAATATAGGACTCACCCAACAGGCCCTGCAGGGGGAATTCAGGTGAAGGCCCACTTCTTCATTGTGGGACCCAGCAATTGGAAAAAAATCAACCTTACAGTAGGACCCAAAGATGCACACTACCAACAGTTGACACCAGTGGGATTGAAGGACCAAATATTAACCTGAAAGGGGAAAATGGCAAAACGAACAAGCAAAATGAAACCTCAAACATCTGGTACAACAGGAGCAAGTACAGGAGATGTTTAAACCAAGGAATTCAAAAGGAACACACCAGAAATCTCTGAAAAGATAGCAAGTGAAACAAAAAAACAAACAACTCTATGAGACTATAGAGGAAATCAAATTGAAGTAATTTCTTATGTAAAGACAGAAATAACAACCTTAGTAAAGGAGTTGCTCAGTGCATATAGAAAAGAAATAGATAAAAAAGTACAGGAGCATGGGAAATTGATTGAAACCTTGAATGAACAATATAGAAAACATGCAGAATCCACAAAACAAACTTAAAGAGACATCCAAGAAACAAAAAATTCTATTGAAAGCTGACAAAACCGTTTTATGAAGCTGAGGTTAGAATTTCGGACCTTGAGGACAGGATCGCAGATAGCGATCATGAAAAGGTAGAACTTATAAAAACAACAAAGCAGCATGAAATGACAGTCCAATGGCTTCAAGATGATGCCAAGAGAAACAATGTAAGACTAATAGGCATCAGTGAGAAGGCAGGAGACAATGAAAAGGACATAACTAAGCTTTTCACAGAAGTAATGTTAGAAAATTTCCCAAACATGGGGAAAAATCTGATATACAAATAAGTGAGGCATATAGAAAACCAAACAGTCATAACCAACATAAATCTGTACCCAGACATATAATAATTAAGATCTCAGACATATAGCATAAAAACAGAATTCTAAAAGCTGTTAGAGAAAAGACACAACTCACCTATCAAGGAAAGCCCACTAGAATCACAGCAGACTTTTCAGCACAAACATTCAAGATGAGGTTAGAGTGATGTATTTCAAGCTCTTAAAGAAAACAACTTTCAACCCAGATTGATGTACCCAGCAAAACTTTCATTCATATTTAATGCAGAAACCAGATACTTCCATGACAAAGAACTACTGAAGAAATTCATGTCCACCAAACTAACCCTAGAAAGAGTATTGAAAGACATACTAGATAGAGATAAAAATGACCACGGTCTCCAGAACAACTACAGAAAGAAACCACTAGGAAGGCTAAGCAATTAAACAAGGGGAAAAAGCAGAAAGCAAACAACTAGAACATAACATGGCAAAGTCGAGCCAGTACTTATCAGTAATATCCATAAATGTAAATGGCCTCATTTCAACTATCAAAAGAAATAGGCTGAAAGAATGGATCAAGAAACGGTTCCACAATATGCTGTATCCAAGAAACACATCTAATCCAAAATGAAACTCATAGATTAAAAGTCAAAGGATAGAAAATAGTATTCCATGCAATAGGAACCAAGAAAAAAGCAGGGTTAATTATTCTATTTGCAGATAATGTGAACTTCAAACCTAAAATGATTAAAAGAGATAAAGAAGGTCACTACATACTCATTAGTGGAAAAATTCAGAAGAAAGAACTAACAATTATAAATATATATGCACCAAATACAGAAGCACCCAACTATACAAGACAAATACTAATGGACATGAAAAACCAAATACACAAGAACACAATTATAACAGGAGATCTTAACAGCCCATTGTCACGAAGAGATAGATCAAGTGGACAAAAAGTCAGCAAAGAAATAACAGAACTGAATCATACCTGCAAGCAATTGGACTTAGTAGATGTTTACAGAGTGTTCCACCCAACCACATCAGAATACACATTCTTCTCAGCTGCACATGGGACCTTATCCAAAATAGACCATATATTATCCCATAAAACATTCTTAAGTAAATGCAAAGGTATTAAAATTATCCCATGCATAATATCTGACCATAGTGCACTGAAATTGGAAATTTATGGCAAAAAATTGCAAAATCTGCATAAATACATGGAACTTAAATAATAACCTTCTGAACAGATGAAATTAAAGAAGAAATAAAGCAATATGTACAATTCAATGAAAATGTGTAAACAACATACTGTAATCTGTGGGATGCAATGAAAGTAGTCTTAAGAGGGAAATATATAGCAATAAATTGTCATATCAACAAAACAGAATGAGCACAAATAACCTAATGCTTCATCTCAAGCTTCTAGAAAAGGAGAGCAAGGCAAAACCAAAGCTCATAGAAGAGAGGAAATTGTAAAGATCAGAGCAGAAATTAATATAATTGAAACTAAAAACAATAAAAAGAATTAATGAATCAAAAAACTGGTTTTTTGAGAGAATAAACAAAATTGACAAAAACTCTAACCTCATCAAGAAAAAAAACCCAAATTCATGTAATAAGGACTGAAAAAAGGTAAATTACTATAGATCCAATTGAAATTCAAGACATCATAAATACCTACTTTGAAAATCTCTATTCACATAGAGTGGAAAATGCAAAGGAAATGGAGAGATTTCTAGAAACACATGAACTATTAAAGCTCAACCAAGAAGATGTAGCAATTTTGAATAACCAAATATCAGCTATTGAAATTGAAAATGTAATTAAAAATTTACCAGCAGAGAAAAGCCCAGGTCCTGATGGATTCACAACTGAATTCTACAAGAAATTTAGAGAAGATTTGATGCCAATACTCCTTAAATTCTTCAATGAAATTGAAAGGAAGCAATCCTCCCTAAATCATTCTTGAATGCAAATACTGTTCTGATACCACAACCAGGGAAAGACCCAAACAAAAATGAGAACTATAGGCCAGTCTCACTAATGAACATTGATGCAAAGATTCTCAATAAAATACTGGCAAATAGAATGCAGCAAATCATCAAGAAGATTATACATCATGACCAAGTGGGATTCATTCCAGAAATGCAGGGATGGTTTAACATATGCAAATCAATAAATGTAATACACCACATCAATAGAGCCAAAAACAAAAACCACGTGATTATCTCAATTAGGCACAGAAAAAGCTTTTGATAAAGTCCAACACATGTTCATGATAAAAACCCTTCAGAAACTCGGAATACATGCTGTCTACTTTAATCTCATAGAGGCCATTTATGACAAAGCAATAGCCAACATTATACTAAGTGGACAAAAACTGAAAGCTTTCACTTTAAAATAAGGAACAAGACAAGGATGTCCACTATCACTACTCCTATTCAATATAGTTCTGGAAACACTAGCCAGGACAATCAGACAAGAGAGAGAAATAAAAGGAATAAAGATAGGAAAGGAAGAATTTAAATTATCACTATTTGCAAATCTCTATATAGAAGACCCAAAAAAACTCCACTAAAAGACTACTAGAGGTAATAAACAAATTCAGCAGTGTAGCTGGATACAAAGTCAATGCTCAAAAATCAATAGCATTCCTGTACACAAACAAAAAACTGACTGAGAGAGAAATTATGGAAACATCACCCTTCACAATAGCATCTAAAAAAATGAAATACTTAAGAATCAGCCTGAGAATGTAAAAGACCTATATGCTGAAAATTATACTATGCTAAAAAAGGAGATTGAAGAGGCCATTAGAAAATGGAAGGATATTCCTTGTTCTTGGTTAGGAAGAACCAACATTGTGAAAATGGCCATACTCCCAAAACTGTTATACAGATTTAATGCAATCCCAATCAAAATATCATTAACATACTTAACAGATCTAGAGAAAACATTCCTAAAATTCATTTGGAAACAGAAGAAACCTAGAATAGCAAAGGCAATTCCAGGCAACATAGGCAAGGCAGGAGGCATCTCCATTCCTGACTTGAAATTATACTACAGAGCTAAAGTGATAAAACCAGCATGGTACTGGCAAAGAAATAGACATGAGGATCAATGGAACAGATTGGAAGTTGCACACACAACTACAAAGACACTTAGCCACCTGATATTTGACAAAGGGGCTAAATATGTCCACTGGAAGAAGGATAGCCTCTTTAATGAACAGTGTTGGAAAAATTGGCTCTCCACATGCTGATGACTGAAACGAGACCCATACCTATCACCATACACTAAACCAAAGACAAAATGGATCAAATATCTAAATATTACAACAGAAATACTAAATCTATTGGAAGCATGGTAGGTAGAAGTCTTGGAGACATAGGGGTAGGCAGAGAATTCATGAACAAAATGCAAACTGCATGGGTAACACTTCAAAGAATCCACAACTTGGATCTCATATTATTGAAAAGTTTCTGCACTTCAAAAGAAATCACCAACAGAGTGAAAAGAAAACCCACAGAATGGGAAAGAATTTTAGCCAGCAACCCCTCAGACAAAGGACTTATATCCAGAACATATAAAGAATCAAAAAACATCAAGCCCCCCAAATTCAAAGATCCTCTGCAAAAATGGGAATCCAAGATGAACATGCACTTCTCAGCTGAAGAAATATAAATGGCAAATAAATACATGAAGAAATGTTCACCATCATTGGTCATTCAATAAATGCAAATTAAAACAGCGTTGAGATTTCATTTCACTCTGGAAAGAATGGCTACCATCAAGAAATCAACTGATAACAAATGTTGGCAAGGCTGCCGGGGAAAAAGGAACACTGCTCCACTGCTGGTGGGAGTGTAGACTCGGCAACTACTATGGAAATCAGTATGGAGATTTTTCAGAATACTAGGATTTGAAGTTCCATCCAATCCAGCTATTCCCCTCCTGGGTATTTTCCCAGAAACACTGAAAAGGTCATGTCACAGTGACATATGTGCACCCATGTTTATAGCAGCACAATCTGTAATAGCTAAATCTTTGAAACAACCAAAATGCCCATCAACCACAGCGTGAGTGAAAAAGATATGGTATTTTAATACAATGGAATATTATTCAGCTATAAAAAGGATGATCTTGAGGCCTTTATAGGTAAATGGAGGCAACTTGAGACTATCCTCATAAGTGAAATAAATAAGAATCACATTTATAAACATCATCTTGTATCTCTAGTGTAAAAAGTAATAAGAACTGCAGGAGTAATAACACCCAAAATGTGTAATTGCTACTGTAAAAAAGAGATCAAAAGAAAGTCCTCTAAAGGATATAACTGCATGTATGTTTAAGTGTGTAGGATTGATAACCATATTACTAAGTTTTTGTTCGATCACTGAACAGAACTGTTTGCACTTTGAATGTCCATTTTTTAGATTTTAATTTTGTAATTTGAACATCTATTTCTAAGATTACAATATGTAATTTATCAACTAGTGATTTCTTAGTGTTTATTTTTTGAAACTTTGTATTATTTCTAACCTTTTTTCTGTTTTGCTTTTTTTCTCTTTAATAAAAAAATTATTGACATTATATTTTAAGTGTTTATGCCATACACAAGTTAGTGGATGAGGAAATATGTTAATTAACTTAATTAGCCATCTTATAATTAATACATATTATCAAAACATCATATTCTATAGCATAAATGCCTACCATTTTTATTTGTTAATTAAAATTTTTAAAAAATCTCATCTAGGGCTGGGGATTTAGCTCAGTGGCTTAAGTGCTTACCTGGCAAGTGCGAGGTCATGAGTTCAATCCCTGGTACCAAAAAAAAAAAAAAAAAAAATCTCATCTCAAAAGTTTAACAACTCTTCTAAATTCAAAGACAAAATAAAACAGTCTTTTGAATTTCTTTTAAATACCTGAAGGAGTTATAGGGGACAATAGGTTTTTCATAGCAATCTCTTTCACTATGTCTGTGGGAAAATGTAAATTTATCTTTATTTTTGGCTCCACTAACCTCAGTCATTCATTCAGCATAGTTTGGTGAGTAGAGATATTAGGAATATAAAAATGAGTAATGCTTTGTCTTGTGGGCCCCTCTCCATTTCTTGCTGCTGTAATTGAATACAGTACCACAGATTGGATAATTTATGAAGCAGGGAGGTTTACTGAAATCAGTTCAGAAAGCAGGGAAGTCCACCAGCATTGGATGAGGGCCTTGTTCTGCATCGTAACAGCAAAACAGCAGGTGCACTAGCTTTAGTCCTCTTCTTATAAAATCACCAAAGCCATCTGAGTCTCTACGCTCATATCCTTATCTAACTGAATCACTTTCAAAACCCTCACTTTGTAATATCACTAATATTTCAAAACATAAATGTATGGGGACACGCTGAAATCATCACCTGACCAGGAGCCACAAACATCCTTTAAAAGTTACTGCTCGTCTGAGTTGAGGATGAATTCCTCCAAGATCCTCTCCTTCTTGCTACTGTGGTATCATCACACATTAGTTCCCCAGGAGTCCCAACCTGTTTGCTCTGCAATGCATATGTTCTCCTTTGATTTATATCTTCATCTTGAACTGTTACAGAAACCAATCAAAGGTACTGTCTGGCACTTGCTGCCTGCTCCCCAGTGCCCTACCACAGCAAGCAAGTTGAACCAAAGCCTGGGTCATTGCAGGCACAGCTAGCAAACCCTCACCACCCAGAAAGGAAAAAATAAAGAAAAATCTCAATAGTTGTCAACTTGCAAGGCCTCTTTAACACCTTCCAACTCCACAGCCAGCACAGATCAATGACTTCCTCACAGAGATCTCTTCCTAGGCCCAATGCTTTGAATTCCTCTAGAGAAATAATTTGTGGATGTGTAAGGTGATTTAATGCAAGCACTAAGGATACTGCTTGCATATAAATGGGATAGGAAGCCTGTTGGATTCTGCTTGTGTTTGTTTGGTGGTTGCCAGATGCATGACAGATTGTGTCTGCTCCAAAGTCAGCGTAGTTTATGCTATTCAAGTCCCACACAGCTTAGCTGCTGAACTAACTAGTGTGCAAAACAGCTGGGTCTCTGCTGTGAGCAAGTTTTAGTAGCATATGCCCCTGCTACAATCCAGGAGCCCCTCATGTTTCAAAGGGTGACTGCAAAGCACAGCAATGAGCTTTCCCTGTCATTAAGCCATGTCATCAAAAGTGAGGGTGTTATTCCCTGGCTTGAAGAGCCTAGAACATTTCTATTAAGACAATCCATACAGTGCAACCAGAAGAACCCTGTACTAAGAGAACACTAACATTTATTGACATCCTACTATTCTCTAGTACTTGAGTCTTCATGCATAATAAACCAATTAGCAACTTATTTCTCCATTTTACTCTTCTTGAAAGTAATTACTTGGTCAAATTCTTGCATATTTCTAAAACCTTACTCTGAAGATATTCAGATGTTAGAAGGATGTAACAAATAACCTTCATAAAGATTCGTTTAACCAAATCTCATTTATCTCTGTATATGTTTATATTTGAAAACACTAAATATTAAATCATTTTGAAATTTCACCTATAACTGCTCTAGTTTTTATCTCTTAAGAGCAAGTCTTTAAGCCACTTAACCACAATATCATTATCACATCCCAAAATTTTAACATTGACCTGAAATTGTTATCCATATATCCCCATTCTTGCCAAAATTTCCTGTTTCTCTCCCCTCTTTCCAGGACCTAATTAAGGTTTATATATTACCTTTGTTTGTCATGTTGTTTCCTTTAATCTAGAATAATTCCTTTGGTTTTTATTTTCTTTCAAAATATATTTATTATTTATTGCTATCTATTACCACAAACCTTAGCAGCTAAAAACAACTGTAAATATTTATAAACTCAAAGTTTTTAAGGGTTATGCATTCAGGAACAGCTTAGTTGTACACTTCTGCCTTGAGTTTCTCATATGATTATAATCAACAGAGCACCTGGGTATGCCTTCATTTGAGTCCTTTTTGAGGCTAAACAATCACTTCCAAGATAGTCCTGGTGCTGGCAGGAGGTCTAGTTCCCACAAGGGACTTTTCTGTGGGACTCTAAGGTGTATGTATTCTTCATGACACAGTGTTTATGCTTAACATTGTCAAGAATTACACAAGGCAGAAGCCACAATACCTTTGACAACTTAACCTCGGAAGCAACTTATAGCCAATTCTATAATATCCTATTACTTATCAGGCCAGCCCTATTCAATATTCAGAGAAGCTATATATAGTATGGCATGAATACCAAGAGAGTGGGATCACCAGGGGCCATCTACCACAAGTAACACACTTTTTTTTGAAAGTACAGACCTGTTATAAGATATCACATGTTTTGTGTAAGATTTATGTGATTATTTTCTCCTAACTAGATTCAGATAATTTACATTTTCCATCTTATTGTGTCAGGGGATGCATAATACCAGCCTGTTCTTTGACTGATCATACCAAGTTTGGCCACTTCCTTAAATGATGTTATGTACATAGCTCTTGGAATCATTCTGATCTTCTTACCTGTCCTTCAAGTAAGAATCAAATTCATGTGCCAGTGTCTGGGCTGATTTCTTCAAAGAAAATTAAAGGTGTCTCATGGTATTTTTATAATACTAATCTTTCAGCAACAATCCACTCTGTGAGCACATGTGTGCATTTGATGCTGATACTGCTAGACACTATGAACTGTTAATGCCAATCAAATGAAGAAGTGAAAAGGAATACCGTGGAGTAAATTCCTTAAGCATAGAAACTGTTCTGTTTTTCTTAGTATTCTGATTGCCTTACATAAATTATACAGATAATAGGCACTTAACAAATATGTGTTGAATGCAGAAAAGAAACATAGAATTAAGCATGTTCCAATTTACAAAAACATGATACCTCATCTATCTACATCTACCTATCATGCTGCTTTTAAGAGCTACCATCCCTGCCACCTTCAGGTCCTGTCACTATGTGGGCTGTAAATCCTGATAGTCCTAAAGTTCAGTCCCTGTGTTTTCTTGGAAGTACACTGTATTCTACAGCCATACAACCCTGAAGGTACATGGTCTGTCTAGAGCAGTCTGGTTGGTACTTGGTTAGAAATGCAGGCAGCCCTATTTAGAATTCACACTGCATTCTCAGCCAGTGTTTCCAGTTCTTTACCATGATTACAAATTTCTCATATGGTATCTTGAGCTTTGCTCAACCATAGTCACTCCAGGAAGGAAGTATAGTACAGAGTGGTGAATTATTTTTATGGTGAAGCATGCTAAATGTAGTTGCCTGAGCTGATTTGAGTGTATGTCTGTGTTCAGAATCATCCTTTCCATTCCATTTCATTTTTAAATCATTTTATCTGTGCTCTATGATTCATGAAGCCACTTTCTGAGTTGCATGGAATTGTGTTAATGTCTGTTGCTGAACAAAATAATTATAAAGGTAGATCTCATTGTTAACTGTTTTTTTCATTGTAGAAAAGAAGACATGGAACAGTACTGGGCACAAGGAGTTAAATGCCTCCTCTTTGAGCCTACCTCAATAAACTTCCTGTCACCCAGGGAGCCACAGTGGTAAAGAATGACTTGTGCAGACATTTTCTTTCTTCAATCAAACATATAAAAGGAAAAACCCAACATTGCAGGGTGTAATAAAAAGAAGAAAGGAAAAGGAAGGAGGAGGCATGAAAGATTTAACTGAGCACCTATTTTCTTGGAACTAGGTCAGGTAGTGTCCCACAAGCTACTTTAGCTGAGAGATAGATGTAAACTTGAGGGCATTAATAGTTTGGTCAGGGTTACAGGCAGCCATCAATCTAGAAGGATTCTAAAGCCAGATCTGTTGACCACAAAAACCAGGTCTCTGAACACTAACCCAGTATGCTTCTTCTATTAATCTGAGATAGAATGACCTTCACCTCTAAACTTTGGATCTCATGTTCAACAGTTTCACTTGCCCAATATACTTCTCACCCGTACTTAATTGCAGTGTTACATGACAATTTGGTCTAATGCTGGCTTCACCCTTTGGATTCCTACATAACAAATTGCGACTAATTTAAGAGCATTTCTTGCAACAAATATTTTAGTTTCAGTCAATCATAGCAGCTGAGTTTCAGCCAATCACAGCCTTCCAACTGGTCAGA
The DNA here is from genome assembly GCA_004027455.1 of Hydrochoerus hydrochaeris. Lineage (NCBI taxonomy): Eukaryota > Metazoa > Chordata > Mammalia > Rodentia > Hydrochaeridae > Hydrochoerus > Hydrochoerus hydrochaeris. Next base: position 619,601 of record PVLA01000184.1, on the reverse strand, counting down.
CTGGATCCATGTAAGGCAGACACTTTATCACACAATGTTCAAATGAGGCAAATACTCAGCTGTAACCAATCAAGTTGTCTCAGTATTTCAGTTTCCCTCTGTTTCCATAAATACTGTCTGCTTACATTGCTAGGTAGCACTCTCTGAAACTTTCCTGGTTCAGAGGGCTGTTCGATTCATTAATCATCCTTTGCTCAAATGAATTCTGTCAACTTTAGTCTGTGTACATTTTTATAACTGTCACAGTAGACTATTCTCCAAACAAACTACACACTTTAAAGAATTATCTAGTTACACTCAACAGGTAATATAGTGACATTTAGAAAGCATAGAGTGGGGAACTCAGCGCAAGCCCACCTCAGGGGTAGGCTGCCCTTAACCTCCACCGGGGGCCCACCCTGCCACTGGGAACTCAGCGCAAGTCCTCCTCAGGGGTGGGCTACTCTTAACCTCCACCTGGGGCCCGCCCTGCCACCAGGAACTGAGCACAAGCCCTCCCCAGGGCAAGGCTGCCCAGAACCTCCACCGAGGGCCCCACCTTGCCTCTGAAACTCAGCACAAGCCTGCCTCAGGCATAGGCTGCCCAGAACCTCCCCCGTGGGCCCGCCCTGCCACCGGCAACATTGAGGAGGCCCGCCCAAGACTGAAAACTGCCCTGGATTGCTACAGATGGGCCCGCCCTCCCACCTGGAACATCAAAAGATCTCAGCGGGATCCAGTTAGTATGAGAAAATTGGGAACTTTGCTCCCAGGTGGTGAACTTTGGACTACACCAGATTGACTGTATCAATGTGGTGAGTATACCCCTAAAATAGAGGTGTACAGGGGATAAATAGGACCAGTAGTAAAACCCCCTCCAACTAACAGTAAGACTTTGGTGTGTCTGAAAACAGTGTGTGTGATCCCCTCCTACACATAGAAAACACCAGGCAGAGTGAAAATGACAAAATGAAAAAGCAAAATGCAGACTCAACATATAGTTCACCAGAAGCAAGTATAGGAGACATTGAAATAGAGGACCCCAAAAGTAACACACTGGGAATCTCTGAAAAGATAGCCAGTGAGATAAAAAAACAACTGCATCAGGCTATAGAGGAAATCAAATTAGAAGTAGTCTCCCATGTAAAGATAGAAATAACAACTTTAGTAAAGGAGTTGTTGAATGCAGCTAAAGAAGAACTAGAGAAAAAAGTATATGAGCATGGGAAACTGATTGAAACTTTGAATGAACAATATAGAAAACAAGAAGAATTCATGAAACAAACTCAAAGAGACATCCAAGAAACAAAAAATTCTATTGAAAGTGTGCAAAACTGCTTAAAGGAAGCTGATGATAGGATTTCGGACCTTGAGGACAGGATCACAGTTAGTGATCAGGAAAGGATAGAACTTTTAAAAATGACAAAGTAGCATGAAATAACAATCCAGAAGCTTCATGATGATGCCAAGAGCAGCACTATAAGAATAATGGGCATTAGCAAAGATACAGAAGTCCAGGCAAGTGACATATGGCAGAAAATTTCCCAAATATGGGAAAAAATCTGATATTCAGATAAGTGAGGCATATAGAACACCAAACAGTCACAATCAACATAAATCCACACCCAGACACATAATAATTAAGATCTCAGACATACAGCATAAAAACAGAATATTAAAAGCTATCAGAGAAAAGACACAACTCACCTATCAAGGGAAGCCTATTAGAATCACAGCAGACTTTTCAGCACAAACCCTCAAGTCAAGAAGAGCTTGAGTGAGGTATTTCAAGCCCTGAAAGAAAACAACCTTCAACCCAGACTGATGTACCCAGCAAAACTTTCATTCAAATTTAATGGAGAAACAAGATACTTCCATGACAAAGAACAACAGAAGAAATTCATGTCTACCAAACCAACCCTAGAAAGAGTACTGAAAGACATACTAGACAGAGATAGAAATGACCACAATCCCTAAAACAACAACAGAAAGAAAGCACCATGTAGGATAAGCAATTAAATAAGAGGAAAAGAAGAAAGAAACAACTGGAACATAACATGGCAAAGTCAAGTACATATCAGTGATATCCATAAATATAAATGGCCTCAATTCACCTATAAAAAGAAACAGATTGACAGAATGGATCAAGAAACAGGACCCCACAATATGCTGTATACAAGAAACACATCTGACCCAAAAGGAAACTCATAGGTTAAAAGTCAAAGGATGGAAAAGAGTATTTCATGCAATGGGAACCCAGAAAAAAGCAGGGGTAGCTATTCTATTTGCAGACAATGTGAACTTTAAACCTAAAATGATTAAAAGAGATAGAGAAGGTCACTACATACATGTTAGTGGTAAAATTCAGGAGGAAGAACTAATAATTATAAATATATATGCACCAAATACAGGAGCATATAAGACCCAACTATATAAGACAGATACTAATGGACATGAAAAACCAAATACACAAGAACACAATTATAACAGGAGATCTTAACAGCCCATTATCACAAAGAGATAGATCAACTAGACAAAAAGTCAGCAAAGGAATAACAGAACTGAATCATACCTGTGAGCAATTGGACTTAGTAGATGTTTACAGAATGTTCCACCCAATCACATCAGAATACACATTCTCTCAGCTGCACATGGGACATTCTCTAAAATAGACCATATATTATCCCATAAAACATTCTTAAGTAAATGCAAAGGTATTGAAATCATACCATGCATAATATCTGATCATAGTGCACTGAAATTGGAAATTAATGGCAAAAGAAATTGTAAAACCTGCATTAATACATGGAAATTAAATACCAGCCTTTTGAACAACCAGTGGGCTACAGATGAAATTAAAGAAGAAAAAAAACAATAACTACAATTCAATGAAAATATAGAAACAACATACTGTAATCTGTGGGATGCAATGAAAGTGGTCTTAAGAGGGAAATATATAGCAATAAACTGTCATATCAAGAAAACAGAATGAGCACAAATAAACAACCAAATGCTCCATCTCAAGCATCTAGAAAAAGAAGAGCAAGCTAAACCCAAAGCTCATAGAAGAGAGGAAATTGCAAAGATTAGAGCAGAAATCAATTGAAACTAAAAAAAATACAAAGAATTAATGAATCAAAAAGCTGGTTTTTTGAGAGAATAAACAAAATTGACAAACCCCTGGCTAACCTTATCAAGAGAAAGAAAGAAAAAACCCAAATTCGTGCAATAAGAACTGAAAAGGGAGAAATTACTACAGATCCCATAGAAATTCAAAAGATCATGAATACCTACTTTGAAAACCTCTACTCACATAGAGTGGAAAACACAGAAGAAATGGACAGATTTCTAGAAACATATGAATTACCAAAGCTCAACCAAGAAGATATAGTAATTTTGAACAACCCAATATCAGCTATTGAAATTGAAAATATAATTAAAAACTTACCAACAAAGAAAAGCCCAGGTCCAGATGGATTCACATTTGAATTCTACAAGAAATTTAGAAAAGATTTGATGCCAGTACTCCTTAAACTTTTCAATGAAATTGAGAAAAAAGCAATCCTCTCTAAATCATTCCTGGAGGCAAGTATTACTCTGATACCAAAACCAGACAAAGATCCACCGAAAAGAGAGAACTATAGGCCAATCTCACTAATGAATATTGATTCAAAGATTCTCAATAAAATACTGGCAAACAGAATGCAGCAAATCATCAAGAAGATTATACATCATGACCAAGTAGGGTTCATTCCAGGAATGCAGGGATGGTTTAACATACACAAATCAATAAATGTAATACACCACATCGACAGAGCCAAAAACAAAAACCACATGGTCATCTCAATAGATGCAGAAAAAGCTTTTGACAAAGTCCAACACATGTTCATGATAAAAACCCTTCAGAAACTTGGAATACGTGGTGTCTAACTCAACCTTATAAAGGCCATCTATGACAAACCAACAGCCAACATTATACTAAATGGACAAAAACTGAAAGCTTTCACTTTAAAATCAGGAACAAGACAAAGATGCCCACTCTCACCACTCCTTTCCAACATAGTTCTGGAAACACTAGCCAGGGTAATCAGACAAGAGAGAGAAATAAAAGGAATAAATATAGGAAAGGAAGAAGTTAAATTATCACTATTTGTAGATGACATGATACTCTATATAGAAGACCCAAAAAACTCTATTAAAAGACTACTAGAGGTAATAAACAAGTTCAGCAATGTAGCTGGATACAAAGTCAATGCTCAAAAATCAATAGCATTCCTGTACACAAACAAAAAACTCACTGAGAGAGAAATTATGGAAATATCACCCTTTACAATAAAATGTAAAAAATGAAATACTTAGGAATCAACCTAACCTAAAAATGAAAAAGACCTATATGCTGAAAATTATACTATGCTGAAAAAGGAGATTAAAGAGGATATTAGAAAATGGAAGGACATTCCTTGCTCTTGGTTAGGAAGAACCAACATTGTGAAAATGGCTATACTCCCAAAACTGTTATACAGATTTAACACAATCCCAATCAAAATACCATTGACATACCTCACAGATGTAGAGAACACACTACTAAAATTCATTTGGAAACAGAAGAAACCTAGAATAGCAAAGGCAATTCTAGGCAACAAAAGCAAGGCAGGAGGCATCTCAATTCCTGACTTGAAACAGTACTATAAAGCCACAGTGATAAAATCAGCTTAGTACTGGCAAAGAAATAGACCTAAGGATCAATGGAACAGATTAGAAGATGCAAGCACAACTACAAAGACACTCAGCCACCTGATATTTGACAAAGGGGCTAAATATGTCCACTGGAAGAAGGATAGTCTCTTTAATAAATGGTGTTGGAAAAATTGGCTCTCTACATGCTGAAAACTGAAACTAGATCCATGCATATCACCATGCACAAAACTAAAGACTAAATGGATCAAAGACCTCAATATTAAAACAGAAACACTAAATCTACTGGAAGACAACATAGGTAGAAGTCTTGGAGACATAGGGGCAGGCAGAGAATTCATGAACCAAACGCAAACTGCACGGAAACACTTCAAAGAATCAACAAATGGGATCTCACATTATTGAAAAGTTTCTGCATTTCAAAGGAAATCACCAACAGAGTGAAAAGAAAACCAATAGAGTGGGAAAAATTTTAACTAGCAACCCCTCAGACAAAGGACTTGTGTCCAGGACGTATAAAGAATTGAAAAACATCAAGCCCCCCAAATTCAAAGATCCTCTCCAAAAATGGGCATCCGAGATGAACACACAGTTCTCAGAGAAAGATATACAAATGGCAAATAAATACTTGAAGAAATGTTTGCCATCACTGGCCATTCAAGAAATGCAAATTAAAACAGCATTGAGATTCCACCTTACTCTGGGAAGAATAGCTGCCATCAAGAAATCAACTGTTAACAAATGTTGGCGAGGCTGCAGGGAAAAAGGAACACTGCTCCACTGTTGGTGGGAATGCAAACTGTTGCAACCATTATGGAAATCCATGTGGAGAATTCTCAGAAGACTAGGATTTGAAGTTCCATTCAATCCAGCTATCCCCCCTCCTGGGTATTTTCCCCAAAGAACTGAAAAGTTCATATCACAGTGATATATGTTCACCCATGTTCATAGTGGCACAATTTGTGACAGCTAAATCCTGGGAACAACCAAGATGTCCATCAGCTGGAGAATGGATGAAAATTATGTGACATTTTTATACAATGGAATATTACTCAGCTATTAAAAAGGATGATCTTGAGGCCTTCATAGGCAAATGGTGACAACTTGAGACTATCCTCATTGGTGAAATAAATAAGAATCATATTTATAAATATCATATTGTGTCTCTAGTGTAAAAAGTAAATAAGAACTACAAGAGTAATAAAACTAAAATGTGTAATTGCTATTGTAAAAAAGAGAGGAAAAGAAAGTGCCCTAAGGGATATAACTGCATGTATGTTTGAGTGTGTAAACTAGATGACCATATTGCTGAATCTTTGTTGGATCTTTGAGCAGAACTGTTTGTAGTCTGACTGTTTGAATATTTACTATGTACCCTTTAACTTTGTAACTTGAACAACTACATCCCGGATGACAGTATGTAATTTATAAATTACTGATTTCTTAGTGGGGCTTTTCTCATTTTCCTTTTTCTTTCTTTCTTTTAGAATTCTGTATTGTTGCTATGCTTTTTCTGTTTTGCTTTTTTTTTCTTCTCTTTAAATAAAATTTTAAAAATATATAATTGCTATTGTAAAAAAAAGAGGAAATAGGAAGCACTATAAAAAATATAGCTGCATGTATGTTTAGGTGTGTGGGATTGATGACCGTATTTCTAGGTTCTTGTTGGATTGTTGAACAGATCTGTTTGCACTCTCACTGCTTGAGTGTCCACTTTGTGTGCTTTAATTTTGTAACTTGAATAACTATTTCTAAAAGAACAATATGTAATTTATCACCTAGTGATTTCTTACTATTTATCTTCTTTTCTTGAAATTCTGTAATATTTCTACTTTTTTCCTGTTTTTTTCTCTTTAAATAAATAAAAAAAAGAAAGCATAGAGTGCACATTCTTCCTTCACGTCTCATACCTGCCTCCTAGTTGCCTCCCTATATTTTTTTCTTGTGTCATCTCAGAAAAAATTCATGATAAATTATTATTATTAGTCAAAATTCTCCAGAGAATCAAAATCAATAACAAATGTACATATATATCAAGATAGATGGAAGAGATTTATTGTGGGAGTTAGCTCATGTGATTAAAGAATGCGAGAAAGTTTATACCATGCTCTTTGTAAAGCCAGGAAAGCCAGTAAGTCAGGCTGAGTTAGAAGGTCTAGAAAGCAGGAGAGACTATGGTTACAACTCCTAGCCTATGGCTGAAGGACTGAGAAACAGATCATAAAAAGCAGAGTTCTCATGTCCAATGAGGATAAGATGTCTTAGCTCCAGAAGAGAATATATGTATCCTGCCTCCTCCCTTTTGTTCTGCTCAAGCCTTTTATACGTTGGATGATAGTCACTTTCACTGACAAAGGTATTTTTTTTACTGAGTTTACAATTCACATGCTAGTATCTTTCAGTAACACCTTTACTGACATACTCAGAAACAATGCTTTAGCAGATATCTAGTCATTGCTTAACTCAGTCAAATCGATATGACAAATTTAAAATATTATTTTATTTGTCTTGACTTTATTTTCACCAACAGAAGCCTTCCATAGCTGCTGTTCTGGACCTTGTGTTTTTCTTTAATAAATACATCTTGGGGATTATTAGGTTGTGAACCTGAAAAGCTTTCTCATTCCTTTATGTTGTAATAATGTACTAAAGTTTATTTGCATGGTCTCCTATGATATGCATTTATTTCCCATTTCTTGCTAATAAAATAGTAGTGACCATGATTAAGCTAGTATACTTTGTGCAAGGGTGAGTGTAACCCTTGGATGACCTCCTAAAAAGGAATTAATTACTAGATTAAATGTGGGCAGTACACTGTTACCATGAGAGGCTTGACAAATTTTCCTTGCTTGTCACATTTTCCTCACTACAACTTACCCTCTTCCATAAGCACATGAAAGGCATGTTTCAAATGCTGTTGCCCACATAATAGTATCTGCATTTTAAAATCAATGGCAACCTGACAGATTTTAAAAAGAAAACTATGTCAGATATTTTGGGACTGACTCTGGAACTTTGCTTCTATACTTGTCTCTTGCCTCATGCACCCTTCTACCCATGACCAGTGACCTTTTATCTACTCAGACTCTACCCCAAGGCCAGGTGAGAACATACACAATTCCCACTGCTCCCAAGGCACTTTACCTCTCTGTAGTTTTATGTCTTCCCATTATGCATTTGTTTAGATGTCTTTCTCACTGACTCCTACATTTTCCTAGTGGAGAATCTTGTTTAATCACTTGATGTCCTCACCACACAATAGGCCAGACAGATATATGCTAATTTAATAAATGTTAAACATATTTAGGTTGCAGTTAGGTTGATGACAAAATTGATAAGCTAGATTGTCACAGTTTGAAGCAATTTTTCACTCCTTAATTACTTTCCAGAGCCTTTTCCTTTCTGACATGCTCCTATGATGTTGTGCCAAGCAGGACTTCTCTAGGTCAGGACCTTCTTTGCTTTGCTGCTGAGTCTGCTTTATTTGCAGAAAACAGGGACCTGGTGACTAGGAAAAGATTGTGGAGCTGATCATCTGGTTTTACTCTGTAGTTATTAGGGATTGTCTGGGTTCGAGATCTAAATGCGTGTGAGTCTAGTATAAAAAGAACTGAGTCCTTTTTCTTGTTGTGTATACCAGACTCAGAGGAAGGACCTCACAATCAAGACAACCACAGAAGGGTTATAGCTTTAATATTTCTGTCATTGAAAGTTTCCTTAATTTTTCTTGCACATTCACATTGCTAAGGGTTATATTATTACAAAAGAACTAATCAGATATTGCTTTTAAGTGGGGATAGTTGGGATATGGATTTTAGGCTCAAGATAACATCTCTTGACTACTGTTAAAATGATGTGAGTTTTGTACCAGTCTGCCTTTTTTTTCTCACATATGCAGAGTGTCTTCCTCCTGGTTCACTTCTCATAGATTAAATGAAGAGAAATGACTTTGTCTCTTACATCTACTTACCTTGGTTTCATATCTTATCATAAGCAATTTATATGCACACTGACACTAATTAATTCCAGCTTCATCTATCATGTAGTTCAACATTTTTAACCTAGTTCCATGCATAAGAATAAAGTATTCCAAATTCTGGAGTCTTTACCTTGAGTGATTAAGACTATCATAAATCTAAGACAGCACTTGTGTCTCTCATTTTGCCTGATCTTCCATCAACTACAAGTAGATACTTGCTCATAAGAATTCAGAAGAAAGAACTATGAAGACTGATGAACTAGGAACTAATGTGAAAGTATGTTCAACCATGACTAGTCTATTCATTTTTAATGACCTCCAAAGTAAGAAGTCTGTTCCAAGGAATTGGTAACATAAATTCTAGAAGCCTTCACTTTGAGTCAATCTTGTTTCTTATATTTCTTCAAAATGTGTTGTAGTTATTTTTTAAATTTTATTTTATTCACATGCTGAATCAAACATTCCGAGCTATACAGCTGATGAGTGCCCATCAAGAAGCCAAGTTTTGCAGCACTTTCTCAATCATCCCGAGTGGCATCAATGCCTTCTTGATTTCCCTACTAGTATCCAGAAGTAATATCTCAGGTAAAAACAGAAATGACAAACATAATGAAAGAATTGATGAGTATATCCAAAGAAGACAAAGATAAAAAAAAATAGAGGAGCACAGGAATGTGATGGAAACTTGAATGAGTAGTACAGAAAACAATTAGAATACAAGGAACTGATTCAAAGAGATATCCTGAAAATCAGTAATTCCACTGACAGCTGGCAAAACCGCCTGAATGAAACTGAAGACAGACTCTCAGACCTTGAAGACAGGATTGTGGCTAACAATTCCATGTTAGTACATAAATTTGCATTATGCTTTTAGACATCTACATAGTAGTCTTAACACTGTTTTTATTTACCTTTGATTCTGTTGATATATTCTTAATATATGCTACAATTTTGGCTCTGTAAATAATCAGAATACATCATACTTATATGAAATGGTACAATGATTTACACATTATAGTTATAGATATATTCAAGGTGTGGTTAGAAAATACAATGAGTGTTTACATTTTTTAAAAATTGTACAAGACATATTGCCATTAATCCCCTTCAGAATATCCCCTCTTACTTTGGACTTATTCCATTGTTCTTCCAAGTTTCTGAAGCAATTTTGGAAGTCATCTTTTGTGTCTTTAGTTGCACTGTCATGTCTGCCTCAGTTTCCTGAATCGATTCATAACATTATTCTTTTATGAACTTGACTTTAGGGAAGAGCAAGAAGTTGTGTGATGTCAATTCAGTGAGTAAGGTGGATGAAATTACACTGCAATGTTTTTAGAAACCTGCATTTCCATTGGATGGGGCTCACAGCAACAGTCATTATGTTTTTATTGCATCTCATAGAAACAGCCATAAAAGAGAACTTACAGAACCATTTCAGATGTGCAAGAATGATAATAGGTGTGTTTGAAGTTTTGAGGAGATTTTTAAGAGGGATTAATGACAATATGTCTTTTACTGTAATGATTTTTTTACTTAAATATTTACTACATATCACATCTTATACAGTAAAATTTTTGATAAATACTCAAAAATTATTTTCCAAATATTTTATAAAAATTGCAGGTTTGTAATAGTAAAAATATTCATACCCTTCTCAATATTGAGTATTTTCAATCTTTTATGTTTGTCAATCTGAATTTTAAAAATGCATTAAATGAAATTTCTTTGATTTTTGGTTGAGTAGTTCTTCAATATGTTATAGTCATTACTATGTCTTTTATATACCTTTTCTATTTGACAATTTAAAAATCTTTTCATAGATATTATCAGTTTTTATTACATTTCAAGTATTTCTCCCAGCACATATTTTTTAAACTTTACCTACAATATATTTTGCTGAGTAAAGATATTAAATTTTTACATGGTTAAATCTTTTTCTTTAAATCTATGGATTTTATACCATCTTAGGAAGATTTTCTCCATTATAGCTCCTGTGTGATCAGAGTTTTGTTCATAAAGTCTTTGCCTGCCCCTATCTCTTCCAGAGTTCTATCTATTCTATTTTCCAGCAGACTTAGGGTTTATGTTTTAGTTTAGATCTTTGATCCATTTAGATTTTAGTATAATGCATAGTGATAGACATGAATATAGTGTTAGTCTTCGGCATGTAAATAGCCATTTATTAAAGAGGCTGTCCTTCTGGTGAATGTGCTTGGCACCTTTGTCAAAGATCAGGTGACAGTGCGTTTGAGGTTATTTTTGCATCTTATAGTCTGTTCCATTGATCCTTAGGTCTGTTTCTTCACCAGTACTATGCTGTTTTTTGTTTTTTTGTTTGTTTATTTTAATTACAGTAGAGCCATAGTATAATTTCAAGTTAGGGATTGATGCCCCCTACCTTGCCTTTGTTGTCCAGAATTGATTTTGCTATGCTAGGTATCTTTGGGTTCCAAATGAATTTTAGAATTGTTTTCTGTAAGATATGTTATGACTAATGGTATTTTGATTGGGATTGCTTTAAATCTATATAGCAATTTTGGGAGTAGGATTTCATCTTACTAAAAAGTTTTTGCACACCAAAAGAGTGAAAAGACAACATATAGTTTGGAAAAAATGTATGCCACTTATTCTTTAGACTAAGGACTAATATAAAGAACTGAAAAAAATCAGACCATACAAATTCAAAGACCTGATCCAAAAAGGGGCATCTGATATGAATAGACATTTCTCAGAAGAAACACAAACAGCAAATAAATATTTGAAAAAATGTTTAGCATCACATGTCACTTGAGAGATGCAAGTTGAAATAATATTGAAATTCCATCTCACTCCAGAAAGAATGACTGTTATCAAGAAAACAATGAATAACAAATGTTGGCAGGGCTGTGAGGAAAAAGGAATTCTTTTTTACTGTTGGTGGGTATATAGACTAATACAATCACTGTGGAAATCACTGTAGGCATTCCTCAAAAAACTAGCAGATTAACAGTCCAATTTGATCCAGCTATTCCCTCTTGGTGTTTCTTCTTAGAATAATTAAAAGCATCTTTCTACAGAGATAGATGTTTATAGCAGCATAGTTTGAAATAGCTAATCTTGGAAGCAATACAAATACGAATGCCCATCAACCAATGAATAGATTAAAAAGTTATTTTTTTTATAATGGAGTATTACTCAGCCACAAAGAAAGATAAAATTCAGATATTTATAACTAAATGGATGGACCTTGAGATCACAATAATTAGTGAAACAAATTGGACACACGTTTGTAAATATCACAGTATCTCTCTGGTGTGAGAAACTGAAAATGTAAATAACGTAAATGCACAATAGATGCTGTGAAATAGGAAGCAGCTGCTCAAAAGGAAAAGTGAAATAGGGAGGGGGAAGAGGAAAGGAAGGAAAGAAAAGAAAAAATGAAGGGGAAAAGGATAAAATGGAAAGTAAGCTTTGCGAACAGGGGAAAGGAAGAGGATCTGAAAAGAGGCACAGAGAATGGGGGAGAAGGAATCAAGATGTATCATGTACAGGTATAAATTCCACATGATGGACACGGTCATTAAATATACCTAAATTGTTACAGTAAACTTAAATAAATACGCTTTAAAAAAGAAGAAAGATATTTAAGCACAATTTATTGAATACTTTCTTTTTGCTTATTGATTTAATAGTATTCTTAGTAGTCTTAAATACTAAATTCTGAGTATATATGGGTCTGTCTTTGGACTTGTTTACTCCCACTAATCTTCTTATACATTACTACAGTAATATAAAATATTAGTAATTTGTAATATTAGGACAGCATTTTTAACCTTAGTTTATATGGGCAGCATACCAATAAATATAAGATTAGTGTTCTGTGAATGATTTTGAAAAAGAATTTGAACACTGGTCTTTTTAAGAACACAGTAGTTCTAGAAGAGTCTTACAGTTTATATGATTCATTGTCCAGATGACATTTCCTATAATTCTTAAAAGATCCATTCCTTCAGTTTATATTCTATGCATCATATGTACTGTATTATACAGGAAAGACAAAAATAATTAATACACATACTTGGTCCCAAAACAATTTGCAGTCTTGAGCACACACATAAATGTGAACAATGATAAGATTTAAAATGTATGCTGAAAAGTACAAGATAGAGTGTTGATCTGATTCTGGGATAGATTAACCAACCTTAGTGAGAAAACTATACTGATCTGAGAAAAAGAGACTTGAGAGCCCAATAGAAAATGGAAAGACATCCCCTGTTCATGCATAGAAACAATATTGCCAAAGTGATCATATCACCAAAAATGATATAAAAATTTAATGTAATAATAAAAATACCAATAGCATTTTTCTCAGAACTAGAAAAACTCTCTAAAAGGTCCAGAATAGCCAAAGAAATCCTGAGAAACAAGAGCAAAGGAAGGTAGCAGGTGATAAAACCCCAGCCTTCAACCTTCAAATCATACTCTAAAGTTTCTGTGATAAAAACAACATAGTGTTAGCACAAAAACAGGCACATTGACCAATAGAATAGAATAGAATAGAATAGAATAGAATAGAATAGAATAGAATAGAATAGACTACAATAGAATGGAATGGAATGGAATGGAATGGATTGGACTGGACTGGACTAGATTAGACTAGACTAGACCAGAAAAAATGACTAGAATAGAACAGATGTGGAAACACCACCAAACACCTCAGCCATCTGACTTTTAATGATGAAGACAATAACATATGCAGAAGAAACCATAGCCTCTTTAACAAAAGATGCTGAGAAAACTGGTTATCTACATGCAGAAGAATGAATGTAGATTCATAGGTCAACCCTTGTACTAAACTAAATATATATGGATCAAAACAGAAACATTGAATCTGCTGGAAGAAAAAATGCAAAACTACAAAGGGTATAGGTACTGATTAAGACTTCATCAGCAGAATCTCATTTGTGCAAGATTATACAATATTAAAAGGCTTCTGCACAACACAGGGAACAATATACAAAATGAAGAGAAAACCTACAGAATGGGGAAAAATTGCCAGCTATTCTTTAGACAGAAGAGTAATATCAAGTAGTTTACTCAAAAATAAAAGATCCAATATAAGTGGGCAATTGAAATAAATATAAACATCTCAAAAGAAGAAATACAAATGGCCAATAAGTATATGAGAAACTGTTGAGAATTTTTGGTTGTTAAAAAATGCAGATCAAAACAACACTGAGATTCCATCTTATTCCTGAAAGAAAGACTGTCATCAGGGACACAAAAACAAGAAATTTTGGAGAGATTGTGAGGAAAAAGGAGCACGTTTACTTCTTGTTAAGTGTATAAAGTAATGCAACTGTTATGGAAGTCAGTAAGGAGATTCTTCAGAAAACTAAAAATACAAATTTCATTTGACTCAGCTATACCACTTCTGGGTATCTTCCTGAAAGAGTTAGAAGTCATCATAGTACAGTGATATTTGCATGTCAATGTTTATCACAGCACAGTTTAGAATAGTTAAACAACAAAAGTGGCCTATATGTCCCTCTACAGATGAGTGGATAAAGAAAATACATTACATGTATACAACGGTGTGTTACTCGGTGATAAAGAAGGATAAACTTGAGTATTTGTAGGAAAATGGGAGCATCTTGAGGCCATAATACATCTGTGTCTGAAATACATCAGACACAGAGGTTAAATCTCTCTTCAATTCTCTCATGCAAGACACTCAAAATACAAATAATATAAAGAGTAAAATAAAAGACAGTAGGAAACAGGGAGGTAGGTTCTGTGGCGATGAGAAGAGGCTTTGGAGAAGGGGGGAAGGCGAGGACAAGGGAAGGGACAGTAGCAATCATGAGTAGCATTTCTCAGTTCCCAAAGATGAATGTAATTATTATGTGTGACACTCATAGGCCAATAAAAACTGAAAGGACAGAAATAATTTTGCAGTCCCAAAGTAACTTTTAAGTAAAATATCAGTAAACACTATAAATAACCTATTTCCCTGAATCCCAGGAATAATTCTGGCATGCACAAAAAATATGGAGACTTCCACTAGAGGCAGATGCCTTTGGGACGCTGCCTGATTTTCACTTGAAGACACACATTTCTCTACAGCTCCTTTGTGATAAATTCTAACTATACTTCTACACACAGCTGCCTATGTATCTTGACTAAGCACCTAATTCTTCTTTTCTCCCAAGTATCCCACATGCTGGAGGGAGGTATTGGTACCACTCCCAAGCCCTGCTTTCATGGCAGGATGACACTCCCTCCCCATCCCACAAACAAAAATTTGTAGTAGTGAAGGGTAAACCATTCAATAGACTATACACATACAGAAATTTGATCAATAAAACTTGTTTACAAGTGAAATCCTGGAGAAAAATTTAGTCATTAAAGCAAAAGATTTAATCCCAGGTATGGGGCTAACTGGAGAGGGAAGCAATGCAAAGACTTCACTGCTTTTGAAAGGACTCACATCCAGAGGGGGCTTTGGTTGTCTCCATTTAAACAGTGTGGATCTGGGGGTCATGCACTTGTAAAACTAGTTCTCCACTTTGTCTACAGGATACAACCCACAACCCTTCATTTTCTAGCCAATTGAAACTGAGCACATGCATTTCCGTTAGCCTTGCAAGTTTTCACTTTTGCTTTTAAAAGTTTATATATGAGAAAAGTCCAAAAAGCACTCCTGGTTTTACCCTAATACATAGAATGAAGCCCAAATCTATTTGGAAGCACTCTGATGGTTGACAGTATGGTGGTAGCCTGTCCCAAATCCTGAAACTCTGG
Source organism: Hydrochoerus hydrochaeris (assembly GCA_004027455.1). Classification (NCBI taxonomy): domain Eukaryota; kingdom Metazoa; phylum Chordata; class Mammalia; order Rodentia; family Hydrochaeridae; genus Hydrochoerus; species Hydrochoerus hydrochaeris. Next base: position 604,165 of record PVLA01000184.1, on the reverse strand, counting down.
GGGAAAAGAGTTAGGAAATTTGAGAATAAATTAAATGGGAGAATCATTGCAAGTTTACCTCTTGTATTTTTCCTGTTGGTGGCTGGCTCTGGACTCCATTATGGGGTGTGGCCCTGTTGGTGACAAGATAGGGGAAGAGAGGGAGAGGGCACAGAGGGAAAGAGTGAAATGGAGCAAAATAGGAGAATTTGAGGTGGTTTGGTCACATTTATTCAGGTTTTCTCAAATTGTAAAGCATTGGTAACTTGATGCCGTAATGAAACCAAGAGGACCTAGGATTGACTCCTAGGCCTGTCCTTTTGTGCCTCAGTGTCCCCTGGCTTTGCTTCTGAACCTGTCCCACTGTGCCTGACTCATTTTTCTCACTTTTGACACCTTTTTCTCTTCAAGATTCTGTCATCCTCCAATGCACAGTTGTTTCCATTACCATTGTTCTGGTAATCCATCCATCTTTGTCTGTTTATGCCTCAATGTTAAAGATGGGATAACAGCAAAACAAGGAATGTGTCTCGGTACAGTGAGGGCATCTGTCATGGGTTTTCCCTCAGCGGCACATCCAGACCTGACCTTCCAGGCAGGATTTCCACTATGTTCATTACACACACTCAGCCTAGAACACAAGAGTTGGAAACAAGCTTTTATTCTTTTCTGCTTTTCTTTCTTTCTTTGGATTTGAATATCTTCCCTTTCTGAGGACATGTATAATGTACCAGTTATCTGTAACTATAGATACTTCATTTTTAGCACTATATTAAATTGGAAACTTTAACCAGGATGCCAATATAAATAATGATATGTAATATAAATTCTGAAGTAGACTCTCAAGGCTATAATAATATGATAGTATCATTACTGTCCTATGACCAATAACCCAGTGTCAAAGAGAACAGACTTATAGCTGGAACTTTTCCACTGTTAGCATTGAAATTCCCAGAAAACTTTCAGTCCTGAGCAAGTAGGGATGGCCTATCACCCTATCTACCACAGAACTCAAATGACATTGCCTTCAATGGAAGGGCAGGGATTATTTTCAACAGGTAAAACAGACTCTACATGTAGCTAGTTCCCCACAGGTCAGCTGCTCGAGGGTGCACCTTGGAACATCCTTCCAATTTTTTCTCTGATGTCCTTATCTTTTGTCACCTGTGAGCTGTTTTCTCTACTTCTGGCCCAATATAACAAAAACAAAAATTGGAATAGCAAAACATCTGCTCATGTGGCTCCCTTTCAAAAGCTTCTCTAGAAAGCCTACCAAGCAATTTTTGCCTATATATCAGAATTGAATTGCATGTCCCCTCCTCAGTGGCAAAGGAGCCAGAATCAGTGATTTTAATTGCACAAATCATCACTACATCCCAAATCAAGATTACATTGCTAAGGAAGGCAGCTTTCTTTCTTAAAGGAAAATGAACAGTTGCTGCCACAGGAACTAAGTAAAAACAACATTAAGACAGAGCACAAAACTTCAGTACTCTGATGTCCTGAGGCACAAACCAGTTAAAATATGATGGTGTCTCTGCCTGTCTTTCCTCAGGTTGGGGGAGGATGTACCATGCTTATGCAGATAGAATGTTCAGAACCTGAACTCTGCACAAGTTAATCTTGGTCTTACTAATGATAGAAGATTAGTTTGCTTTTACTAATTCCATGACTTCTACTGCAACTGGAAATGGTTTTCTAAACCAAAGCAGATTAGAAGTGGCTTTTTGAATCATGCAAAGTAACATCATTCTGGTAATGAGATTTGAAACTGAAGAGCAAAGAAAGAGAAAAGTGAATTCATACCAATTATTTTCTCATCAAGAAAAATGTTAGCTTATTTCTCAGCATCTCTGTTACAGAGTGCAAACTTTTATGCAACTATTGTAAGTTTCTTCTGATAGTCACTGACAAATTTTAAATTTTCAATAACACTGCTAGGCTGTTTCCTATCTCTCATAAAATTCAAGACAAGCAAAAGAAGTGGCACCAAAACAAAGATACAAATACACAAAGGCCTCAAAACTTGTTTCTGTTCTTCACAGTCATGACTTTTTCCCTTTGAAACACTTCAAAGACTTGTATTTTAATGCAAAATGCTTGGTCTCCAGGTGGAAAAGCTATTTTGAAGATTTTGTTTTATGGTTGTGTATATTATACAAAGTAGTCTCGAAGAATGTGAACAACCTGTTGCAATTAACTTGTGATTTAAGTAGGACTTTTGGTATTTGCTTTTAAATGCAACTTTATTTTTATTGGCAGTCTTGGTGTCTTCTGCTATTTCTTTATTGTTGGGTCTTTTCTTCTTTTCAAAGAGGCTCTCCAGTGACACTTTTTTTTTCTCATTTTGTCTGTGGTTAGCTTTTGGGCTTACTGAAACTGTAATTGAGATAAGCGTATAGTGCAGGAAAGAGACAAAGACAGAATTGGTAATTGATATAGTGGGCAGGCCACCTGCAGATGAATATCCCTCAGATTCTAACTTAGAGCTTGCCATCAGATTTGGTTATAGAAATGAAGACATCAACTCATTTGCCGCTAAATGCAGCTTAATTTTTACTTGCCATTCACCAATAGGGTTTTGATATAAGTTTGTAAGCAATTGATTTATTATGCTCTCTGTGCAGTCTATTTTGAAGAAAAACATAGCAAGTGTTTATTAGCCTAAGTTAGTGTTCCACTAAGAGGCTCATCTTGTACTTTCATCAGAAAAGTCTCAACTGTACTTGAGGCAACAGATTATAGAAGACAAATGGCTATTTAAGATTTCTTTAAAATGATTGCCTTCTCTCTGTGTGTCTAATTGGTTAAAAGAAACTTTTAAGGCAGTGGTCCCCAGATTTTTTGGCACCAAGGACAGGTTTTATGGAAGATAATTTTTTTCTATGAACTGGGAACAGGGAATGTGTGGTTTGGGGAAGTCTTCCCCCTTTTCAGTGATGTTCTCAGTGACTTTCATTTTTACTCATTTTGACAAGAGTTAGTCTATGGGCATAGAAATCTCTGATTGAGGCAAGAGGGCAGTGTTAGAAAGAAGCCTGGGCAGAAGTGATAAATAAAATAATAGAAACATATGTGAACTAAAATAAATGTTGGATTCTGACTTAAAGTCTGCCAACAATGCAGCTGTACAATTGATGTAATCAATCAACTTGTCCTTGTAAAGCTTGCCACCAGATGTAGCTTAACTTTCACCACTCACTGATAAAGTTTCAATATGAATGTGAAAGGAACTGATTTATTACAGTGTTTGTCCAGCCAAATCTCTCTGCTAATGTTAATCTGTATTTTTAGCTACTCCCCAGTGCTAGCATCACTGCCTCAGCTCCACCTCAGGTCATCAGGCATTAGATTCTAATCAGAAGCATACAACCCATCATCCTTGTATATGGTTTATAGTGGTGTTTTATCTCCTATCAGAATTTAATATTATCACTGATTTGACAGGAGGTGATACTCAAGGAGTAATGTGAGCAATGAGAATTGACTATAATACAGATGGAATATCACTCCCTTACCTGCAGTTTACCTCATGCTGTGCTGCCCAATTCCTGTGACAGATGCTAGAGAAGTAGGGGAGACATTTAGATGAATGCATCAGTTTAAACCACAAATTAGTTGAATTCTTTCACTTCTGTTGCAAACACTGGACTTCCTAGAGATCAATGCTAACAGAACTATACTTCTGCCAATCTGTCATCTCGAAATATCCTTGCAGTTTCTCCTATGTTAGCTGTTGTAGTGCAATAACAAAGTGTCATAACTTGTGTAGTTTACAGAGCAGAAATTTATTTCTTACAGTTTGGCAAACTGAGGAATCTAAGATCAAGGCACTGGCTATCTGGTGTCTGTTGAGGGACTACTTTCTGATCTTGAGAAGGCCATCTTATTGCTGTATAATTATATGGTTGGAAGACCACTCACTCCTTGGCTTCTTCTTATAAGAACACCCAACTATTCATGAGGAGTCCATGACCTAACTGCCCTCCAAAAGATATGTCTCCAAATATCATCACACCTGGATGAAGCCTTCAGTGTGTAAGTTTGTGGGTAGCCACATAGATTCAGTCAACAGCACTTTCCACCAGTGGATTTCCCCCAGATATCAGGAGTTTGCATGTCCCAGTTTATCTGGGCCAACTCAAGTTTCACCTGTTATTCTTACATAATTAACAATGCCTTCTCTCATTCCCAAAATATTTAAACCTGCCATCTCAGCTAAGGAGAAAGAGCAAACGTTTTTCGCAAGACCATAGGGCTTACTGCAGCTTTTGCCTAGAGCTACTGTCAGAAAACCTCGTCTCGCTGATCATTTTGTAGCAAGCATTTATCCCACATTGTCCTTTCTTCTGACTCGGAGTTTTGCTCACAACAGTGATGCTGCCTATGTATACACAAACTTTGCCTCCATACTTAGTAGGTTGCACCAGTCCTAGAAAAGGCTATAATCTCTCTTCAGAGGATGAAGAAGAAAACGGTGTGGTGTGCAATCCATACCAAGGAAAGTAAATAGCCAAAAAATGTGAGAGTTGAAGGATTCCCATGCCTACAACATTATTACTTTTCCTGCTATGATAAAACTTCCTTAGAATGTGTCCATTACCCATAGCAGTGTTCAGGCTCCACCCACAGAGGGTAGCTGCACAGGAGTTAATTCAGTAACTGCACCGCTGTCAAACATCAAGGGGGTTCTGTTTTTATTTTTAACTTCCATGTGTAATTATAAAAAATGTGTGCTTCTGTGGCTGTTAATCAGCAATTACCTCCTGATTAGGGGGTTACCAGGAAGAAAGAGGCCCCCTCTGGATACTCTAAATAGATAATGAAGCAAAGTTAAAGATATCATGAACGGTGAAAAAATGCTTGCTTGGAGACAACAGAGTGGCTGTGCTTGTCAAACAAATAGGCGCATTATAAAATACTTACACGATAGGGCTCCTGGTATTACAGCTATTTTTTCTGCAGTCGTGTGCTGTCTAGTCTCACACTAACTCTGCAGTGGTCGGCAAATGTGAAGTTTCTTTTGTAGATGGAAAAAACTGAGGCCGAGTTGTAGCGCTACATCCTCCCCAACGAACTAAGGTTGGATCCCTGTATGAATGTAGGCAACTTCCTTAATTGGAACTCTTGTTTCCTCATCCATAAAATCATGATGATAGTAATGACTGTAAAGCACTTTGTGCAGGGCCTGAATCAGCAAGCATGCAACCAGGGATGAATGACAATTATAATGGTTCTCCTTGTCTCCTCTCTTACCATCACCGTCATGATTGCTGCCCCTTTGATCACAAATGTTGTTGGAGACCAAAATAATTATAATTATCTTACAGTCTTATAACTGTACATCTTTTTACACCTTATTGATTATTATAAACTGAAAAAAATAGTTTACCTTACCTTAGAAAAATAGAAATACATTCATGAAAATTTTTTATTTAACCATTGGACTTTATTTGCTAAGAACAGTTCAGTCATGTAGATCTTTTGCACTTATTGGTCCTCCATTAGATCTATAGGTACAAATATTTGTTTGAAAATGTACTAAAATCCACATCTCTAAGTGGGTGTTTCCTTCCACACTGTCATTTTGGGAGGCTGCACACTGATTTCTACAATGCTGTAGGAAACCCTTCTCTGGGAACCACTTCTGAAAATCATTCCATAAACCACAAGAGAAAATCTCTCCTTTCTGCCATGGTTTTCAATCTTGATGGCATATTAGAATCACCTGAGGAGGTTTAGTAAAATGTGAGCGATTGGCTCACCAAAAATCAGTTCAGTTTGAATACCCAGGCTTTCATAATGTTTTCAAACTTTTTCCAGTGATACTAAAAAATTGCAAGAACCAAGAACTACTTGTCTTTATTTAATGAACAGATACACTCAGTTTCCCTTTGAATGAATTTTTAATGCAAACATTTAAATGTATCATCAAAAGGCAGAAATATATCTATTCCAAATGGGAAGGGGATCAAGAGATGGAGGGAAATGGGAAGGAGGAAGGGGAAGGGCAAGGGGATGAATACAAAAATGAAGATGGCTATGTGTACAAACTCCCACAAGGAATGTAAACATTATCTACTGCAAACATGCACCATGAAAAAGTTAAAAAAAACTTTTAAAAATACCTTTTAAAATGTATATTGAGAAAATGTGTTAGAGCTACCAAAATCAAGTGCCAAGTTTTTCTCAACTATAGGAACTTACTGTTAGTATAAGCACATACTGTTTCAGGGGAAACATTTAGAAAAGATAAAAAAAAATCATTTACAAAACTACCCTGTACAAAGCTGCTCATTCATTCTCCTACTAATGCGCGTCTGAGTTAAATTTCTGGTAATTATGAAAAAACACTGCTATGAACATTTGCAGGCAAATTATGAATAGACATGTGTTCATTCCTCTTGCATAAATACTAGAGGGGAATAGCTAGTTTAAAAGGATGTATGTGTATGAGAAACTGCCAAACATTTCTCTAACATGAGAAAATTATTTTACAATCCAATCATAGTATGTGAGAGTCCCTCCTCCTTGTCACCATTAATATTGACATTTTGATTTTGCCACTGTAAAAGGTGTAAGAGATCATGGTTTAAATTTATATTTGCTTGATGATCAGTGATATTGAACATCTTTTCTTGTTTTTACAAGCAATTTATAAACAGTTTATATACATTCTCTTGTGAAGTGCCCTGTCAAGTATTTTCATTCATAGTTAAAGATTTTTAAAAATTTCAAAGAGCTGTAGACTTATATGAATTGTAAGAAACAGCAAGAACCCATAAGCCTTTATTTATTTTACTCCAACTATTGCACATATAAAATTATAATACAATACCACAACCTGGATACTGACATTAAAGCAGTTCACCCACCTTATACAGATTCCCATTTTATATATACTCATCTGTGTACGCATGTGTATACTGTATAATTAGTTCTACTTGCCTTTGTAACACGTCTAGATTCCTGGGTCCACAGTTACAGTCAAGATGCAGGACAGTTCCTTTACAAGCATTCCTTATATTGCTCTTGTATAACTGTGTTCCCCCCTTCTGACTTTTCTTAAACTCTGAAACTACTAAGCTGTTCTCAGTTTGTAATATTTTGTCATTTAAAAAATGTACATTGGGAAAAAATGTACACTGGCCTGGTGTGGTGGTGCACACCTGTATCCCAGCACTGGGGAGGCTGAGGCAGGAGGACTACCATGAATTCAGGGCCAACCTGGGCTACATAGTGAGTTCAAGACCAGCCTGAATTACATAGTGAGACTCTACTTCAAAAAACAAACAAACAAACAAACAAACTGTACACCTTGTCCATCAGTGGATGAATGACAAAGAAACATGTGGTATAGTTATATAATGAAATGTAATTCAGCCATTAAAGGAAAGTAATTCTGACAAGTGTCACAACATTAATGAACCTTGAGGACAATATGCTATGTGAAATAAGCCAGTGACAAAAAGACAAACTCTGTAAGGTGCCACCACAGGAGGCATCAAGAGCAGCCAAATTTCTAGAAAGAAGAATGATGGTTACAAGAAACTAGGTGAGGTGGGGAAATGAAGAATTATTTAAGGAGTATAGAGTGTCAGTTTTACAGGCTGAGAAAGCTTTGGGTTGCTCAGAGAACAATGTGAATATAATTAACACTACTGAACTGGCTGAACAAATAGTGGAGATGCTGAATTTTATGCTGTGCATTCTAACCAGAATTTTAACACAGTTGAATAAATAAAATGATACAGCAGGTAACTGTTTATGATTGGCTTTTATCCCTTTATATAAAACAGAGTAACTCAAGTTACTCTTTTTTGCACATATCAGTAACTGGTCCATTTTACTTGCTGGACAGTGTTGCATGCTATGGATGTGCCAGTTTGTAGCCATTCACCTGTTGTTGTCTGAATTGTTTCACTATTCACCATTATAATTAAAGCACCCATAATTCTTTGTGTACAGGTTTTTGTGTGAACATTCAGTTTTCATTCTATGAGATAAAATACTCAGGAGCACAGTTGCTGGGTCACTTGGCAATCGCAGAGTTAGAGTAAACTCAACTGTTTGCCAGAGTAGCTATACCATTTTTTATTCACATTGGCAATGTGTGAATGATCCAGTTTATTTGCACACTCACCAAGATTGGGTGGCATAACTACTTTTTAAATTTTAACCATCCTAATAGGTATGTGGTGATACCTCATTACAGTTTTAATTTCCATTTTCCTTATGTCTAATGAAACTGAGCATCTTTTGTGTGTTTATTGGCTATATGTAAATCTTCCTCAGTGAAATGTTTGGTTTGCTCATATTTTGCTTGAGGATTGAATTTGCTGCTGTTTTCAGTGGATATATTACTTTGCTTTTCAGTCTGAGTTTTGAAAGATTTTCATTTAAAAAATTATTCTGTTGTGGAAAAAAATCATATAAAATTTCATGTCTCAACCATTTCTCAGTGAACAGTTTGATAGTATTAAGTATATATACATTGTAAAACAGATCTGCAGGATGTTGTCTTGTAAAACTGACAAGCTGTCTTCATTAAACCCCTCCCCACTCTCTCTCTCTCTTGGAATCTTTTTCATAGGGCCTAAGAAAACTCAGGCCTTCTAGAAGTGGAAACAGATTATTGATTTTGCATCATTTTATTTTATAATATTAGCATGTAAAGTCATGAATGTAACCATATATATTCAATGAACTGTATCCTATAAATTATGATATACACTCTTTGAGCTCAAAATATTTTCTTATTTCCCTTGCGATTTTTCTTTGATGCAAGAGAATTATACACTAAATTTACAATTTGAGGATGTACAGAAAAGAGTGAGCATGAAAGTTAGCCTGCTTTTCTTGGGAAGACTTGCTTGTGAAGCTGGCCCTTGGCTGTGGTCTTAGAATTTGGATTTTGAGAGATTCCACTGTTCTGTATCATATAAAAAGGAATCCCTGTCCTTAACTGTTCATACAAATGTGGTCTGTGATAAGTACCTGCTTTCCTGGTAAGGGACTGGAATTTTGGTACATGTTAGGCAGAAGGTTGTCATGTGACTGACTGTTGAGAAAAACATGGACCCCTAGATGCAAGTTTGCTTCACTAGTATCCAGCCTTCCACTCATGATTCTTTAGCTGAATAATTGTTTCCTATCTGACTCCACTGGGAGAGGACTCTTGGAATCTTATAACTCTTCCTCTAGACTTTGCTTCATGATCCTTTTCCCTTTGCCAATTTTGTTTTCTACGCTTTCCTCTGCTATATCCAATTTTTGGGTAACCCTTCAAATAAACTTTTCATATCCAAATCACATTTTTCTTTTTGACCTATAGTTTTCATCTCTGTGCTAAAATTCCCACCACACATATTTTCCTCCTTTCCCACTATCTCCTTTCATGTAATTTTCATATTTATTTTTAAAGCATGTATCTCTTAAGTGTAATACCATTTTGCATCTCCTTGTGTTTGATTGTTCTCTTGTCCATACATCATATATTTTTCCCCTTGCACATATTATAATTTTTGTTTTTGTATGCTATTCACATTGTGAAAAGAGCAGTCAAAGCTAATTTAAGAAATATTTATCAGGGACTGGGGATTTAGCTCAGTGGCATAAGGGCCTGCTGGGCAAGTGCTAGTTTATGAGTTTGATCCCTGGTACCCCCCAAAAAAATTATCATCAGAAAAGTGCACACCTGTTCTCCTGGATTCTAGTGTGGGGGTCTTGAGTCAATCAAATCTGCAGTTACCCAGATACAGGCATTTTTTTTCCTTGGCAGCTTTAGAGTGCATAAAACTAACTTCAAGCATTTGGAAGTAGGAACAAGACTTTCTTATGATCAGGAAATGCTAATGAGACTGCAGATAGCTTTATGCTTTATAGCTCAGCCACTGGCTAACTCAATCCTGAGAGGTCTCTGATTGTCACTCCAGCTGCCAGTTTTTGGTAGCTAGTGAGTTCTTTCTTCACTGCCTCCATATCACTCTGACTTTCTCTGAATGATCTCTCCCTTTTTGTTGCTAGTCTGTGTCATTCTTTAGAGAAATGGTACAGAGTCCTCTATGAAGGAGTATCTTGGAGGAATTTATCTTGGGTTCTATTACCCTTCCTTTGTCCGTCAGCAGGTCATACTCTTACAGTTTGTGGATAGAGACAATTTTACATAGTCCTTTTCATTTGGATATGCTTTATTTATTTCCTTGATTTCTGAGATTAAGAGTTTTAATACTATGTTGAGTAAAATTGGTAATACTGGTCATCTTGTTTCTTCCCGATTGTGTATGAAAAGCTTTCAGTTTTTGTTGTTAAGTTTGATAGAATTAAGTATGATGGTAACTGTGGGCTTATCACATATGCCTGTTACTGCATTGCAGTAATTTTCTTATTCACAATTTTAGAAAGATACCAAGAATATAATCAAGGAAAATATAGTCTCTTCAACAAGTGGTATTGGAAGGACTAGATATCTATATGTAAAGAAATGAAATTAGATTCCTACTTTTTACCTAATGCAAATATCAATTCAAAATGGATTAAAGACTTAATTAAGACCTAAATCTACAAAATCCTTAGAAGAAAATATAAAAGGAAAGTTTCATAACACTGGTATTTGGCAATTATTTCTTGGACATGACACAAAGCTCACAAGGAACAAAAGCAAAAGTAGAGAAATGGTTCTGCATCAAAAGATTTTGCATAGCAAAGAAAAGAAGCAAAGTTAACCTATAGAATGGGAGAGAATATTTGAAAGCCACATATCTGATGCTTTAATATATGTGATATAAATGAAACTCCTGGAAGGAGTGGTGCAGAGGTGTGTGCCAGTGGACATGTGCACAGGCGGAGGTGGCAGTCTGAACACGGGAATGGAGGTGAACTGGAAGGGTGCACTCACAGAGTGAAATTATCTTCCCTTTCTGCAGACAAGCATCCGAGGGGCATCCAGGGTCCGTAGACATTCTGAACTCCACCTCAGATTCTGTGAGTCTATATTTTAAATTATTCGCCAAATATTTCTGATGCACATCACTAGGGGACTATCACATACTGTGTGTGTGTGTGTGTGTGTGTGTGAGAGAGAGAGAGAGAGAGAGAGAGAGAGAGAGAGACTTGATCCGGTGTGGCCAATGGGTGAGCCCAGGTTTGGATAATTTCAGTTGTCAATCCAGTCAGAATCTTGAATGCATACTTGAGTTTCCCTGATGACTGAGGTTTTCATACACAATTCAGAACTGAGGGGTGCAAAAGAAGGTTTCAGAAATATGGAGGTAGGGTTAGGTAGCACCTTTCACTAGACTGTCCAAAGTCAACGAGGTGGAAGATGAACAGAGTACACACAGCTTTAGAAAGCTCATCTTTATTTAAAATCAGGGCCTGTAGTGCGTGGTCACTCCGTGCACACACATCATCTGATGTCTCGGGTTTTGCCCACTCTCCTGCGTTCTCTTGGTTCCTCGTTCTTCACTAAAAACCTAAAGATATAAGAGAATGTCCCAGTTAGTGAAGAGTCAGTGCTGAGCCTTGCAAACCAGCTGACATCTATCTGTAAGGCCAGGAAATTGAAAAGAGGTTTTGCTTCCTTGGCTCCTATTTACTGAGCATGTACCGTGTGGTCTGCTTAGCACTAAAAGATAGGGATGGGGAAGGAAGGAGGGGACATCCTACTGCCAAGAAATTGGTGCCTCCTTGTCTTCCAAATCTGGTATCAAAGGCCAATCCCTATAGCTAACTCACTGAGGACACAGAATAGCATGTGTCTGACTGAGTCTCCTTCAAATTCCATCCAGATCCAAGAAAAGTAGCCCAGGCCCAAGGAGAAGGCTTAGAACTCCTGCACTGGATTGTGGCGTGGCTCTATCAGTAAGTCTCACTGAGCAGTACAGTCCTCACACAGCCACTAGGACCTAACAATGCACGACGAATGGCACCTACCATACTTTCTTAATCATTTGGTTGAAAACCTCTAACATCAAAATCAGATTCCTAAGACTCTAGATTTCCACAGTGGAAATCCTCTGGGTTGGGCCTAGGGAGTTTGCACACTTAATGAGCTCTCTCAGAAGTCACAGCAACCAGGGAAGAAGAGTATCTAGCTTAACTCTGGGAGATCAGTATACCCAGAAAACCCCAGGCTTTTGGTCCATGAAAGCCACTGCTGGTCGAGGTAACATTTCTCTCCCTGTAGGACCCTATTTATGTACCTGGGATAATTGGCTCATTCTGGTATGCTGCCATCAGATAGATGGGCTCTACACATAACTGAATTTAACAGGGCTATGAATTCAGGGAAATATTTTACTTTCTTGAGTTACAGTTTCGTACTATGAAAATAGAGGGTAATATCTGTTTCCTAGAGTTTGAGAGAATTGAATGAGATAATGTATATAAAGCATTTACCATGGTACAAAGAAAATACCCACATAATTTTGTTGATACCCATTTAACCAGCAGACTGAGCTCCCAGAGGTCAAGAGATATGCTTTTGCTTTCTCCTACTAGGTTAAGGCTATAAATAGCACTTAAATAATAGTTGAGTTGAAAAACCACTGCTAATTCTACCGGTGCTAACTGAAGATACCTTTCTCCTTCCACATCCAACTCCATTCTCTCCCACCCCTTCTTATCTTGTGTATGATCTGTTTTCTTCTTCAGAGTATCTTTTAGTTTATATGACTAGAAAAACAGAAACCAGTGAGTAAGGAGTGCTATAGCCATGTGTCAGGCACTGCTCTCTGACAGTTCAAAGAATCCTAGAGGTAAACACTGCCATGACTTTTGTTTTATGATGAGTGAACTGAGGGTCAAAAGAGGTTAGCTGACTTGTCCCCCAGGTCATGGAACTTGAACACGATGGAACCAGGAAAGAGCCAGGCCTGCTTTGTGCTGACGATTCTGAGAGACTGAGAGGGAGGGAGAGGAAGGGGGAAGAGATACATGTGCTGTGTGTATGGTGTGCATTGTGTGTGTGTGACCTCAGTGTGAAAAAGCATGGAGTGCTTGCCTTGTTTACCTCCTCTTCCAAGGACCCCACAGGCAGCCCTGCAGGTGGGCCCTTTCCAGCATGCATGTCTTGCTTCTCCTCCCAGCTAACTGGAGGAGGTGTTCTCAGCGTTCCCTGAGGAGAAGGAGAGACAGCAGGAAGGAGGTCTGGGCAAGAGAAAGACTGCAGCTCATGAGAAGACAATGAGCCATTTGACCCCAGGCCTGTGCTCATTCCTTTTCTTCCTTGGCACTGGGTGTGCCAAGGCTCCAACACCTCTCAGTCAACGCTTCCCAGAGTGATTGCCAGGTCCAGTGCCTGGTGAAACCCTTGTCCATAGCACCAAATTCCCACAGGTGGGCAGTGGATACTAGCAGGACGAGTGGTGCAGCAGGCGGCCTGGTCTCACCCTTGCAGCAGATTCACTCCCAGCCATCCACGGGGTTTTTGGCCAGCTAGTGTGCCTCAGACCAGACTGGAGTCCCTCTGGACAGGGTGCAGGGCATCAGTCACAGGTGGAGCCTGACTCTGCAGCCTCTCTGCATGGCTGTCCTTGGAATCCTGCTGAAAGCATCTCTGTGGCATCCAGAGGGAAGAGAGAATCCTCTTGTACTCCCTGCGGAAGTTCTGGTTCAGGAGCCCGTAGACAATAGCATTAAGGCAGCTATTGAAATAAGCCAAGAAGTAGCTAGTGGCAAAGAGCCCCTCTGGGATTTGGGGAGCTATTTGTTCTGGGTTTATGGCCACAGCAAGGCCGATGCAGTTGAGGGGGGCCCAGCAGACGGCGAAGATCACGAACACCACAAACATGGTTAGAAAGCTCCGCACGTTGCTGGGCCGGATGTGCAGCTTGTTTTCCAACTTGACCTTCCTGCGGGCCTGAAGCACGAGCACCCAGATTCGCAAGTAACAGTAGATCACTACGGCAATGGGGAGGAGGAAATGGACGACGACCACAGCTGCTGTGTACCGGGCACTTGCTGTCTGGATGAAGGTGCAGGAGTAGATGCGTGGGTCATATTCCAGAGATCCCATGAAGAAGTTGGGCACTAAGGCCGCCAGGGTGAGGAGCCAGATGAGACTGATGTAGACGGGGGCGTGCCAGTGCCTACAGAGTCGGTGATAGGCCACACTGTGGCAGATGTAGCAGTAGCGGTTAATGGCAATAGCGGTGATGTTGAAGACAGAGCCAATGACACTCAGCCCCATCACAAAGGCACTGGCTTTGCAGTGTGCTTCCCCCAGCACCCAGCCATCTTGGAAGATCGCCAGGAGGATCAGTGGGTAGGGGTACAAGGCCACCACCAGATCAGCCAATGCCAGACTCACCAAGAACAAGTTACCTGAAGTAGGAAACAGAGCAAGAGTCAGCAGTGACCCTGCAATTCCTATTTTTGTAGAACATCCTGCTCACAGTTACTTTCAGTGCTGAGTGGAAACCAAGTGGCATTTTAGAGACAGAGTTGAGGACTCAAAGTGCATCTCTGCTACTCAGTAACTTTGTGACTGAAGCAAGTTACTTAGGCTGTCAAAGCTTAACTTTGTCGTTTGCAAGATGGAAATGATACCTACCTGGTAGTAGAGCTGTGAGACTTAAATAATGCATAGTGCTCAGGGACACAGTGGAAGTGCTCACAAGTGAAAAACATTCCATGATAGGCGCAGAAGCACTGAAAATGCATTGCTTAAGCTCCAGCAAGGATTGGTGGAACAGAACCTGTGGGACAGGAATGTGGATTCACTACCACCACTCCCCTCTTTAAACCCATGCCTCTTTGTACATGTCTCTGATATTCTCCTTTTGGATCATTTTCTCACTGATTAACATGCTACTTTCTAAGTGTCTTTAAGGTACTTTTCTATATATGAATTGCATTTTGCAGCTGAAATAAAATAAAGGACTTGAGACTGGGAACCATGTGATTGCAGTATTCCCTGTGTACCCTGTCCAGAGCCCATGTACCCAACCACATGGCCACATTGATAGACACTTGGAATGGTGCACTTTCTGTCCTGGGGAGTGAGGAAGTGGGGCTGTGGGGGCTTCCTAGCTCAGTTTTTAGGGTCATCTTAACTTGCCTGTACATTCACAGGTCCTCTCTCCTCTGAATAGTGATTTCTGTAACATCATCAAGTTCAGCCAGCTGGAGCCTCAGGAAATCACACATAGAGCCATCCGTCATCAATAAGTTTTAGGCATGTCCGGGGCCACAGTCCTGTGGAAGAGACAGGGCTCCCGCCAAAAGAAGAGGCTCTGTTCCTTAAGTTTTGATTTCTAAAATCAACACTTGCACATGAATAAAGTGCTCAAAACCTGGAAGTTTTTAAACATGAAGCTCAGGGTAGGAAAAGCTTCATCCCTGATGGCATTTGTTTCATTCAACATGCTTTGTATTTCTTTTGAGCATCCACCATGTGCTAAAAAGATAACAGACTCTATCAGTTTGCACTGGGCACGATCTTTCACATTGTCTTGCCACAGTGACATGCCATCTGCCAGCCTTGAACACAGATGGGAGGTAGAATGGTTTCATAGGAAGAATTTAAAAGTTGGCAAGAACAGGGATACTCTGCTACTGCCCTGTATCTGTCCTCAGTCTTCATAGATTGATGTGGTTACCTCAGGGGTCTAGAACATCAGGCAGATTGAAAGCTTTCAAAAGGTACAATAGTCAGAGAAGCCAGACTGTGGTCTGGATTCCAAGTGTTATGGGAAAAAGGAAGCTCAGAGCCATCCAGCTGGGAATTCATCCAGGTCAGAACCTCAAGTGAAGCAGACTATGCTTGTACCTATTACCCCACAAAAATAGGGAAAGGGGTATCTCCAGCCTTTCCTTGTCCCAAGGTACATTGTTAGCCTACTACAACTAAGAGCCCATGCACTATGCTACTCAAGGGGCTGGGAGGCTGGAAGACCCACAGGTAGCCTTCTTAAAGTGCCTGCTATGGTCTCGTTTGTCCTGGGTCCATGCTATTCAGCCTCAACAGAAAAGAAGTCTGTTAGCATCTTGGAAGTCCTTACTTCCAAAGCTAGAATATAGTCTGAAGAAGACAGGATGCAACTAAATAGAAAGGAAGTCACAAGGACAAGTAGAGCCCTTGTGAGAGAAGAAGCTTCCTGGTTTTGAAGACGTCCCACTGCAGGCTGCTTGATGAGGAAAATCCCGTGAGGCTGAACAGCTGGATTCCTTCTTACTCTGTGACTGGAGGAGTCAGTTTACTTCACAGATTCCCCATCTTGTTTTCTTTCTAGTTGTTACTTAAAGGCAACAATAAAAGTATCTGAAGATTTTCTTGGGATGTGGAGGGGTCTGGTGCCTCTTCATTTAATTCTCAGCCTTACTGGCTGCCTCCACTGCCAGCAGTCTTGGACTCACCTGATCTGACTGCACTTGGTCCCCATTTCTACTCTAGCTTCTACTGAAGCAGGAATCTATATCTTATCTCAGAATTTTGTTGGGAAGGTGCTCAAACCTGCAGTGATCTCAGTTCTGCTATTCTGGCTGCAGGAATGGGTGAGAGCTCCTAAA
Source organism: Hydrochoerus hydrochaeris (assembly GCA_004027455.1). NCBI lineage: Eukaryota > Metazoa > Chordata > Mammalia > Rodentia > Hydrochaeridae > Hydrochoerus > Hydrochoerus hydrochaeris. Next base: position 587,674 of record PVLA01000184.1, on the reverse strand, counting down.
CTTCTTTCCCTGTGATTCTTCCTTTACCTGCTCCAGTTCCCTCAGGCATACCCCACTTAGTTGGTATTGTGAAGAAAATCTCTCCTTTCCAAGAGGCAGGCTGGGGTCTGCAGGGTTGGCCAGCTAAAGGATGAGCCAGAAATAGGCTCTTGGTGCTTGCAGGCAGAAGGAGAGAAAGTCAAGAGCAGTTGAGAGCTGGTGACAGTGCGGCCAGCTGTTTCCCTGGGAAAACCGAGTTAAGCTCTGTAGTGTTAATGTGCTTCCGTGCCTAATAATGCCCCAGAGGCTGACAAACAGCTTGTAAACAGTGAGAGGAACACATTCAACTCCACGTGGAAAGTGATTCAATTACACTCCCCTGCCGTACCGGCTGTTCTTGAAAGACTGAAATCAACCAGCTCCTGCTGTAAGCTCATCTGCCCAGTCATGCTACTATCTCCAGGCTGTCTTGGAAGGATTCCAAATGAGGTGAATACAATTCTTGTGTTGTCTCCCATCTGTAAGAAGCCAGGTTCTATCTGGATGAGCATTAAGAGGAGATCCAGTTCTTTATCCATTTCTCCCCCGGACAGGTATGGAATCAATCAACATGCACACTGCATTGCTCTTCCTCCTATGTGCAGGCTTCTAATGAATATTTATATCCCAAGTCATGGCATGACTCATTTCCATCTGCTTCCATCAGACAGGGTGTTTGGTGGGAAGAGACCTCCACAAGGGATTTTGGTCACCAAAATGGAATCCCCTATTCATAGGCAAAGCACATACCTTGACACATACACACAACCACCAAAACCTTTTCCTTCCTCTCTCCTTTCTTTCTTGACAAGCTCAGGTACAAGCTAGCCTGCATCTATTCTTCACAAGATAGGAGAATTCTGAAAGGAAAGCTACCTGCATCCTATGCTCCTTTGCTTGGTGCCCACACTCCGTGCTCAGAAAAGTTTGGTTGGATTTAAATTGCCCCGGTCATTGAGCTAAAAAGAGTATAGAAATAGATATTGGTTGAATCATTTACTAACAGATATTACTGCATATTTACTAGGCAGGGTCCCTGACTGTGTCAGGGGCTTAGGGAAGCACAGTGAGCAAGAGAGAAATACTCCCTCTCCTTACAAAGCCTCTGGTCTCATACAGGAGACAAAAATAAACTGGAAGTGCAACGAGGGCAACAATAAAAGACTAATAAACAGAATCTTGTATGATAAGGTCATAAACAATAGTAATAATCTCTCAATGAACAATGTAAGATATTCTGATTACATTTTGTAGGTAAGCAATTTTTAGCTATTTTTTAAAAAATTGAACAGTAATGCATTAAAAACTTGATTTTTTTTTACAGATACTAAAATAATGCATTTAAAGTAAACTTCTAAGTAGATTTTCAAATTCCCACAGGGCAGGAATTCTTTTCCCCTAAAGTCACAATATTTATGAAAACCCCATGGTGCTATGATGAATCATGCAAAGGCTGAGTTGAAATCTTCTTTGCTTTAATTTCAGAAGAGAAATGCTAAGTACACAAAAATATGGTAGGGAATATTTCAGTCACTTAAAAGAAGACAATATATTTAGCAACAAGAAGTATTAAAAGAAGCATTAAAAATAACTAAGATGAAAAAATGCAAAACATTTTTCCATAACCATCAAAAGATATCATCTGGAAACTCTTATGGGAAGCATTTTATTATGATAAATAAATCTAATAGTACCAAAATAAGTGGTATATCAACTTGAGTTGAAAAAGTGTAATTATATAAATTGATTCAGTTGTTTATCACAAGAATCTTTTAAGGTTGACACTGTGACTTCCATTTTACAGATAAAGAAGCAGACATTCAGATTATGTAAAATGCTCATATTTACAATGGAGAAGGATGAAAAAAAGAAGGAACAAACCAAGAAAAGAAATGTCAAGAAGGTAAAAAGCACAGAGTAGACTTTTATTAGTCTTTTATAAGTGAAAAAAAAGGAAAGTATCCACTGAACTTGGTAGTTAGGAAGTCAGCAGTGACATTAGAAAGCACAAATTCTTCTGCTGGTGGGAGGATAAAGTTTTGCCCTGGAGGTTACTCTGTCAATCAGCTTTGCCTTCAAAGGAGAGAGATGGAGGCTATTTGGAAAGAAATATTCCCTTTGATAGAGGATTGTAGAGTTTTCTTGTTCTCTTTTGCTTGCTTACATGGGAGCTATTTGTATCTGATACATAATAAGCACTTAATAGGGTTATTGTTGTTTTATATTATTATTAGTTGAAGGAACAAGAAAGAGGCTCGTGTTAGAACAGGATCCCTGTAAGATAAGATGTAAGAAGTAGCATCACGTGTCACTTAACAATGGGGATACATGCTAAAATATTTGCCCTCAGGGCATTGCATCTGTGTGAACATCATACAGTGTGCTCACATAAACACAGACAGTGTGCACTGCTACATGCCTCAGCCACAGGGGCAGGATAATCCGGGTGAAGACAGTGAAGAAAGAGGATATTAGCTGTTGTACAATCACTAAGAATTTCAGTTCTACTTCTAATATGCTTTTACTTCTTAAGTAGTAAATGTTTAAAATTATAAGGCCCAATAGCCATATTCAGTGTCTCCTGAGTTTAGACATAGTACTATGTCTAAATAAGAATCCAAGTTTTGGAAATACAGATAGTCAAAGAGGAAAAGTCTTTGTATATCTGGACCATTGAGAGCTCCAAGAGAGGAACTAAAGAGGATTAAGAGCTTTCCTAATTATGAAACCAAAGACATCATTATGGGATTTTAAGAAATGTTTATTTTTGTTTGGTGAAGAGATAAATTATTTATGGCTAAAATGTGAAGTTGGAAAGCTCAGAAATATTAAGGAGGGAGTTCAAGGTAACTGAGTTTGGTATGTGGCTGACAATCAGTTCAGGTCCACCTCATTCAGTAGTCAAAAAACTCCAGATAACCAGTGACATTTCAACCAGTGTTTGTGGTAGAATGAAGCCTGAATGGAGTGGAAGGTAGGGACCGTAAGACCACTAAACATTTCCCTGATGACTTTTGTATATTATACATAGTAAGCAGTTAATAATGTTAACTATTTTTTTTATTTAAAGAGAAAAAAACAGAAAAAAAGTAGAAATATTACAGAATTTCAAGAAAAAGAAGATAAACAGTAAGAAATCACTAGTTGATACATTATATACTGTTATTTTAGAAATAGTTATTCAAGTTACAGGGTTAAAGCACATAAACTGGACACTCAAGCAGTGAGAGTGCAAACAGATCTGTTCAACAATCCAACAAGAAGATAGAAATACGGTCATCAATCCCACACACTTAAACATACATGCAGCTATATCTTTTATAGTGCTTCCTATTTTCTCTTTTTTTACAATAGCAATTATACATCTTTAAAATTTTATTTAAGAAGAAGAAAAAAAAGCAAAACAGAAAAAAGGGTAGCAACAATACAGAATTCTAAAAGAAAGAAAGAAAAAGGAGAATGAGAAAAAGCCCCACTAAGAAATCAGTAATTTATATATTACACACTGTCATCCTGGATGTAGTTGTTCAAGTTACAAAGTTAAAGGGTACATAGTAAATATTCAAACAGTCAGACTACAAACAGTTCTGCTCAAAGATCCAACAAAGATTCAGCAATATGGTCATCTATTTTACACACTCAAACATACATGCAGTTATATCCCTTAGAGCACTTTCTTTTTCTCTCTTTTTTACAATGTTAACTATTATTTATTATTGCTTTCATATGATTATTAATTGCATTGAAGAAAAAGAAAGAGCATTATGAGTCCATGAATAGGATTCCTATGAGATAACCATGTGAGAAATTGAGTCATGTACTTAGCAATGGGAATACATTTGTCAGTTCTCTTGCACTTATGTGTGTGTGTGTCTCTCACTTTGGAATTGGGAAGAGAAGGTGCATGGGAAAGGGGGACACACTTCAGGCTTTGCACTAATCTAACTGGAAATGCACAACATTGGTACAGGCAGAAATCCCACGGGAACCTTACAGGAACCTATGGTGATTCCTGATAAGAGCTGGTGCAGACTTAACCCTCCTGGGTACCTCAGGAGGGGCAGTTTTCCTGGGAGCAGATCCTACATGTTCAGCAAACGCATTCTCCACATTTTCCCATGGAATGCCAAAGTCAACTATCTTATGTGCCCTGCCTTACAAATTATTGAGCCACATTCCAGAAATGCCAGTGTCCACTCACTAACACCTTTCTGACAGCCTTTTCAACCCAGATGCAGCACAAGAATCCAGTATCAGACCACAGCTCCCATCTGTTACCTAGGGATTTAGGGTGAGTGTACTCACAGAGCCAAAAGGAAAAATGCTGCTGTGCCTTCCTCTCTGCCAGTGACGAGGACGCCTCTCCTGCAGTAAGGACACAGTTCTCTCAGCTCTCATGTTGGGAACTGTCTGGATGGTGTCAGTGGTGGCTGGAAGCCCACATTTTATAGGCAGTTTAAAGTGGTTCAGGACACACCATCAAGGGGACAAATTCCCTGAAAGGAATCATTAGGGTTCAATGTCAGAGAACTGTGGTCCAGCTGGAACTTGATGAAAAGGATCAGCCAGGGAGCAGGTACACTTTTGTGAAGGAGGTGCCAGGAGTCAGCCGTTAAGGACAGAGGTGAGGTGCACTTTGGGCTTTTGTGCTGAGCACTATAACTGAGGTCTGCCAACCTCAGAAAGCTATGTTAATGATTCCTGCCCGCTGCTTTCTTGGTGCCTTGTCCATCCATATGGCTTTGTTTCCAAAGAGGTGCATTCCTGCTGCGTTCCAGGCTCTGTGAGAAGCAGTGGAACAAAACTCTCTGTTTTATGTAGTATGGTGGAGAGAAAGTCAAAAAGCAGCAGCATAACTGGGTGGCTACAGTCTTGGAAAAGGCACAGAGTGACACGAAGTCCTGAAGAGGGAGACAATTGCTACGTTATGCACAGTATTCATAAAAATGCTCCGGGGAGATAGTGGAGGGATTTGGAGAAGAGGAAGATAGAGATGAGGCAGAAGAGTTTAGAGCCCTCAGTTCATCAGAGAGCAAGGAGGGGGAAGTGGCAAAAGCCCCTTTGGCACAAGAGGCAGAAAGGAGATGAGTTCATAATTAGGAAGGTCACAGAAGCAGTGCCATGGAGGGGACACTTCTGAAGAATGGAGAAGGCAGGGGGACCCAGCAATGGGAATAACCAACAGAAAAGGGAGCAAAGAAAGCCATCTAGACATTACAGACAGGGTTTACTCAAGAGAAGACGAGGGGAGATGTCAGAGCTATAGGTGTAGGGAGGGCAGAGAAGAAGAAAAGATAGAAATGATATAACTGGAAATGACTCCCAGAGCTCAAGTATCTGGGAGATGAAGAGAGGAAGGTGGTCTAGAAGCCAGCACTGGATAAGTCAGGAGAGAGGAAAATTCCAAAGAAGTGGTCCTCTGTGTCACACAGCATGGAAGAGGGAATGGAAGAAATGAGTCAGTGTTAGAGATATAAAGGGCCACACAGAGATGTCTTCCTGAGAAGGGAAGGAGAAAGGTAACAACAGGATTGTGGAGAGATGATAAAATCAAGCAAAGATACTTTTTACAAAGTTTTTCTTTTAAAATAAGAGGCTCTGTAGTGCATGCCTTGGGGGGAAAGTGTAAAGAGAAATAGGTAGAGATGCAAAATACAGAAGAAAGAGAAGGAATCTGTGACTAGTGAAGGAATACTCCTGTTAAAAAAAAAAGAGATAAAAAACATAAGGTAAACACTAAAGGTTAGAGTGACATTTGCAGGCATGAAAGAAAGTCCTTGTTGTGGTATGTGTCTGGATGTCCCCCCAAAGCCTCATGCAGTCATGCTTTTCAGAGGTGGCTGATTTTCTGGAGTATATGATGCTGGAACCAAGGCAGTGTTATTACTAAATTAGTCCATTGATTAGTTTGGACTAGTTTTGGGTGTGGATAATGAGAAGGCCCATCCTGGGTGTTGGTGCTATGCACTCTTAGGGCATGTATCCTGGATAGAATGTAGGGGACAGTGCTATTGTCACTTGATTCTTGTTACTTTTGTGGCCTCCTGCCTTCTACTCTCACACCATGATTTTTTTCCTCTATGCTGTCCCTCTTGGGACATCATATGTACTTGGGACATCTATTCTGTACTAAAATCTCTACAAGCTGAGATAAAATAAATCTTTTCTTCCTCAACTTTAGGTGTCAGATGTTTTGTCTCAGCAACAAAAAAAGTAACTAAGACAGTCCTCAAATGCCCTCAGGAAAGTCCCAAGTGTAGCAAGTCCCCAGGAGCCCAGTGACAAGTGTGGGGTGTCCACCCAGGGCTGTGTGCGGGACGTGGGGCTGGAGTGCAGCGAGGACTGAAGGAGACCAGGGCTGTCCAGCTGAGTAGGTTCAGTGCTGTGTGCCTACCTCCCTGTCCTCCCTCCTCTCCATGTCTACCTTTTTCTGGTGTCATCTCTAAAAAGTCAACCCAGCACAAACTGCAAGTGAGGCTGCAGAAAAAATAACTGTGCTATAGTGACAGGAATGTGTACCACAGAGGAGCTGGGTTTGTGGCAGTCATGCAGAGGAGTGTCTCCTACGAAGCATGCTGTGACCTCAATTTGGGATCTGTATCTCGGTGACTGGAAATATACACATTCTTAATGTCACCGTCCTAATGTCTGAATAGTGACGCACTGGGGAGCCAGATTTAAGTGCAGAAAGTGCTGAGATGTCTTTCCTGAAGTAAATACAAACTCTTTAGTAGAAGAAGATCCGATAAAGAGCCCAGTGGGTGCTCCATGGTCAAAGTGCTGTAGGTTTTCAGGCACCTTTTGCAATCTCACTCCACCAAGATAATTTAAGTCAGCCTTACAGTATTTCACGACTGTTGCCACAGAAGCTGATGGTCATAGAAAAGCTAGTTAAGGACTGGGTGGTAGCACAGTGCTGGAGGAATTGCCTAACCTATGCAAGGCCCTAAATTCTATCTCTAGTACTCAAAAATAGGACACAATTTAAAAACACACTGCTTATCCTGCAGGACTGCTGTACTATCAATGTGGGAAGAATAAACATCATTGAGATACAGTGTTTTTTTGGTTTTTTTTTTCCTCCTGAGGCTAGAGGTAGTAGAGAATTTGCTTAGCATGTGTGAAGTCCTAGGTTAAATCCCCTCTCTAGCACTAGGAAAAAAACCTCTGGTACTGGGCTGTAGCAGTCTCTTCAGGAGTTAGAAGAATATAGTGGAGGGTACACCAGCAATTTAACATGGTCATTTTCCTCCAGTGAACTTGCACCAACAAGGGTTCTCTGGGGTCTGTCAATAGCACAGGAGAGGCTGGGACTCAGTGAGACAGAGAGTAGGAGATGCTTGTGTTCCTCAGGCAAGAGAAGGACCCTTCATGTCACTTTGCTTAACTCTCTTTCTCATGGTAAGAAACCAGTTACTGAAGGGGGAGTCACAGCATGGCAGGTTTCTCCAGACTCCAGCCAGGAGCAATAAAAGGGGCCAGCAACAGAACCCTGCAAAGCCAGAGCTGCCTTTCCCCTGCCTTCCTGTACAGGAAAGGAAGTATGTGGCTGCTGCAAAGGGACAAATGATAAAAAATGTCAAATTCTAGTCATAACTTGCTTCTTTTCCTAATGTGTAGTTTTCTTTAAAGGTCCTAACAACACCTTCACAAAGATGTGCAGATATTGTTGTCCCTGATGACTGAGATGCCTGAGTTACAAAGTTTATGTCTCCTTAATGATTCTAATTTTCCATGTGACAGGTAAAGGCTCACTCTTTTATTTTTGGCTTGTTATTATATTAAAATCCTCAAGTTGCCATAAAAATCCAATCAAAAAGAACCCCATATATAATAACTTACTGAAAATGGCCCTTCCGAGTGGTCTTAAAAGGGCATTTTCAAGTTTTAAATCGATTTTCTGCTGCTATCTTTGCATTTTAATTTATACTGGCTCAAGATGGGAAATTACAAAATTGACAAACAAGTTGACGAGCTCCTTCCCCGGGCTGAAATTGTCAGCATGCTCTAGTGCCCTGGCAGGGTCACAGTTCAGTTCCTCTCTCCCTCTGGTTTTGTTACCTCAAACAGTTAAGCAAGGAAAATTGAAATGACAGTGGATTGAGAGCGGAAAATATTTTCAGCATCCCAGACAAGTTTAAACAAATTATCTTGATTTTCATCCGCCAATCTCATGAATTCCTTGTTTTTAGAGAATATAATATCTCAAAGCAGTTTAGTTTTATCCAAGCAGAGTCAGTGACCCAGGTGGAACCGGGTCTGCATGACTTGGAGATGAGTTTATCATAAAAGCCCGTCATCATATTTCCATTCATTCATTCATTCATTCATTCATTCTTCCACCAAGTAGTTTCTAAGTACCTATTACTGGAAGTCACGGTGGTTGATAGGAAGAGAGGGGTCAAAGATCATGAGATTTCTGTGTCCAAGTGAGGGGCACTACTGAGCAGGGCACAAATCAGAGCGTCCCCGGCTGGGTCCCACAGCGACAGCGCCCTGCCCAAAAGTGCGCAAGGAAATCTGCCCAATTTACGCTGGCACCAGTGAGAGCGCTGTTAAGAGGCAGGTGCCCAAACCGCCTCACAGCAGAGGAGTCAGAACTCACCGAACTTCGGAGCGTAGAATCAAAGTTAGGGACTAGGTGGGACTGGGAAGGAAGGGGCGCGGGGAACCCAGGAGAGCAAAGGCAGCGATCCGCGCGCTCACCTGCGTTCCGGAGCTTGCGATTCGTGAGCACGGAGAGGATGACCAGGAGGTTGCCCACGATGTCCACGGCGGTGGTGACAATGAGCACGGTAGCCAGCGAGGGGGCTACCCACGGGGGCCGAGGGGTCCCGGCGGGCAGCGTGCTGCCCAGCCCTGATAAGCCGGGGTGCACGGCCGGTCCGCCGCCTGCGCAGCAGTTGGAGTAGGAGCTGTTCTCGGGCATCGCCGACCCGCGCCTGGCGCTGCGCGCTGCGTGCTGCGCTGCCTGGGGTCGCCGCCGGGCGCGCAGGGCTGGGCGGGAGCTCTGCGTCTCTCTAGGAAAGAGCCCAGTGAGCTGGAAACTCCAGGAGATAATTCAGCTTGGACAGGGGGCGGAGACAGTACAGGAACAGGAGTAGGACTGGGGGTGCAGACATTGCAGAAAGGAGTGCGTCCCTCGGCGGCGCTCTCAGGGACAACTGCACCGCACAGGTAGCTCTGCTGCCCAGAACTCAGCACCAATCCGTCTGCCGCACTCCGGGCCGCCGAGGTTGCCTGGCTTCTGTCGCTAAGTGTAAAGCCTGTTCTGAGACCACCCACATTTCCTCCATAGTTTCAGGGACATTGTGCCGAGCAGAGACACCCAGGTTTTCCAACTGAAGGTGCTGTTGGTGGGGAACTATAGATCAGTTACCAGAAAGGCAAGTCTGAGGCCCCCATGTAGACTGAGTCCAGGGTGTATGAAGACAGATCCCAAACTGTCAGTTGTTGCAGGGGGAAAAAAAAAGAATCTCCATGATTTGTTATGCATGATTTGTGAATTTGGGGAGCCTGAGGTGTCTGCAGAAAGCCAATAGTTCAATAAATGAAATATATATTTAAATGTCTTGCTTATAATACTTAAATAGATACATGGTAATTACAGGGATTGCTGTAATGTGAGGCTTTTGTGAAGAAAGCTAGGGCAAGAGCGGGGCATGAATACAGGAAATAAGGAGCTTGGGTTCCCTCATTAAAAATGTTTGAGTGCTTACTCAAGTAGCAATAATAGCTAACCTCTTGGAGACAGTTTTATACCAAGCATTGTCCTAATCACTTTTATACCCAATAAAATTGCTAAAATCAAAATGGTTGATAATCTTGAATTTGTCCAGGAGGTGAAGCAAATGAAATTCTTACACTGTAGTTATGAGAATGCAAAATGGTATATCCACTTAGAATAGCTCTGTGTTCATTCCTTATAAAGTTAAAATACCTATGACAAGGATATGCCTATCAAATACCTATGACAAGGATATAAAAAATGAACATAAAATTTAAAAAGTGCATTGCAACCTTACTTATAGTAGCACAAACCTGGAAACAACCGAAGTCTCCAACAACAAAATTTTGGATAAACATATGGTGTATCAGTGGAGTGGAGCACACCCAGCAATAAAAACTGATATATACAACAGCATGGATTACTCTAAACAATACCATATCTATCAAAAAAAGCCAGACAGGAAAGGGTACAGACTATATGATCCCATTTATATGGGGTACAAAATCATGAAAAGTTAACCTGTGAAGACAGAAATCCAGAAGAGTCATTTTCAATAGGGATGGAAGTTGATTGGAAATGAGCACTAAGTAAATTCTGTTGTACCATTTTTATTAAAAATATTTTATGTCGGGCTGGGGATTTAGCTCAGTGGCTAAAGTGACTGCGTGGCAATTGCGAGGTCGTGAGTTCGATCCCCGCTCAAAACAAACAAACAAACAAACAAACAACCTGGGATCTTGTCTGGGGCTGGGGACTTAGCTCAGTGGCTTAAGTGCCTGCCTGGCATGCTCGAGGTCATGAGTTTGATCCCTGGTACCAAAAAAAAAAAAAAAAATCCAAAAATATTTTCTGTCATTCATATGTACCCTCAAAAATAACATACATGAAGGATATAGTGGGGAAAGAGAGATTTATAATGTAGGGGTGGATAATGAAAGGGGTCAGTGCCTGGATAGGTGAGCCCATCCAGAGTCCAAGGAGGGATATTACCCTGAGAGCATGGAGGCTTTCTCTACCACAGCAAGAAGAAAGCACAAGTACAAATTTAGAAGTGCTTCGAGACTGGTGGGAGATGAGCAAGTTCCTCAGGCTTTTGTGTGCTCCAGGAGTTTGAAGATACCTCATTTACTCCACAGGAAGAGAGTGTGGGAGGCCTGAAGACAGGAGAAGGTATGAAATGCCATTTCAGAAAGTGAATTGATTTACTAGGAGAGCATAACAGGTGTGATGGGAGAGCAATTGTCTCTGTGCAGGATTATAAGCAAAATCAGTCACCCTGATGGGTGGTTGTTTATCAGCAACTTGGAGCTGTTTAGAAAGAGCATGGAGAAGGCAGCACCAACTTGTCAGGATTGGGGTTTGCAAGGGAGGGGAAAATAACAGAAAGTACAAAGGTCTGATGGAAAAAATGGACTCTGTCACTGAAGTTAAGCGAGTGGTGAGAAAATAGGCTGAAAGGATGTGAAAGATACATAAAACTAAGGGACTGGAGGTCCTGCAAATTTTCAGAATTGAAATGAATCAATCAGGAAAAGTAAAGTGATCTTGAAACAGTGAGTCGTTTGAAACTAAGTGTATGTGTTTGTTTGTAGTAGCACTGGGGACTGGACTCAGAGCTGGCGCCTGCTAAGCTAGCACACACTCTTCCACTGAGCTGCACTCCAGACCCAGACCAAGATCTCTGAGGGGTGCAGACTCTGTTGCTGTGAAGACTCGAACAGTAGATATCTGAGTGTGCTGCTGGAAGGAGGTGGAGCGAACTGAGAAGTCAGTGGTGAGTACTACGGTGGGAGACAAGAAAAATTAAGCTGAGAGGTAAATCTCCATCTAATGAGGAGGATGAACCTACAGGTCCATCATAGAACAACAGGAAAGTGGAGGCACAGCACATGTGGACAGGGTGAAGGCCAAGGGACTTATACAGGAAGAAGGAACAGACTCTCTCTGTCTTATGAAGGCAAACACATAGTGGGACTTCTCTGACTTTCAGCAGCCCTCATAGCAATAGCAGAGTTGAATGCAGTCTAAATTACCTCTGTGCAATTACCAAAACTGGATCAAGAAGATAAAACAATCCTAAATAACTCAGTATCAGTTAATCAATTGAAAACATAATTAAAAACTTACCAACAAAGTGGCTGTGGCCTAGCAAGCCGTGGCTGCACAGGGTGAGAACCATCAGCATCTCCTGAGATCCATGCCATGTTGGAATTTAGGGCTCTGGGAAACCAAGCAACCAGCTTGCCACCCTGGTAAGCAGTTGTGAGCCTACCAGTGTGCGGGCTGAGAATCAAATATCCACCCCCCAATTAGCAAGTGGGAGCCAGAGATCTAGGCATCTCTTGTGAGGTTTACTATATGCAATATAGCAAGTAAGGGGTATTTCCTTCTACCATCTCTTTGAAAGCAAACATTTTTATCACTGTTTTGCTTTGTTCTGATTAATGGTATTGCTCTATTCAATATTCTGTTTTGATAAGTTCTATAATGTTCTGTATTTCCTTTGATTTTGCTATACCTGATTGAAAGAACAACTATTGTGAAGAAAACGAGATATACTGTGGTACCTATTACTGTTATCCTGGTACCTGCTGTGAAGTTCTGTACCATTTTCACTGCACTGTCTCAATTGGCTTTGTTCCTCTTGTTCTGTTGTATTTTATAATCTTTAGGGAAAAAAAATTACCAACAAAGAAAAGCTCAGGTCCTGATGGATACACAGATGAATTCTACGGGAAATTTGGAGAAGATTTAACACCAATACCCCTCAAACTCTTTATCAAAATTGAAAGGGAAGAAAGTCTACTTAACTCATTCCTGTAGGCAAGTATTACCCTGGTACCAAAACCAGAGAAAGACCCAACCAAAAGAGAGCTACAAGTCAATTTCCGTAGTGAATACAGATACCAAAATGCTCAATAAAATACTAGCAAACAGAATGCAGCAAGTTATCAAGAAGATTATACATCATGACCAAGTAGAATTCATTCCATGATTACAGGGATGGTTCAGCAAACACAGATCAATAAATGTAATATACCATATCAATGGAACAAAAGACAAAAATCACATGATCATATTGATAGATGCAGGAAGAGCTTTTGATAAGGTCCAACACTCATTCATGGTAAAAAATCTAGTGAAGATTGGAATAGATGGCCTTTACCTCAATCTGATAAAAGCCACTGTGACAAACTAACAGCCAATATCATACTAAATGGTCAAATTCACTCTAAAATCAGAAACATTACAAGTTTGTCCACTATCACCACTCTGATTCAATAGAATTCTGGAAACATTAGCCAGAACAATTAGACAGGAGAGAGAAATAAAAGGAATAAGGATAGGAAAGGAAGAAGTTAAATTATCATGATTCACGGATGACATGTTACTCTACATAGAAGATCTCAAAAACTCCACCAATGAGCATCTAGAATTAATAATCAAATTCAGCAGCATAGCTGGATTAAAAATCAGTACTCACAAGTCAATAGCATTTCTATACACAAACAATAAATTCACTGATGAAAAATCATATCCTTCACAAAAATATCAATTTAACAAAGGAAACAAAAGATTTACACATTGAAAATTACAGTACTGAAAAAAGAAATTGCAGAGGAATTAAGAAAATGGAAAGATATGCTCATGAATAGGAAGAACCAACGTTGTGAAAATGGCCATACTCCCAAAACTGTTATATAGAATTTAATGCATTCCCAATCAAAAGATCGATAACATACATCATAGATCTAGAGAAAACATTCTAGAATTCATATGGAACCATAAGAGACCTAGACTAGCAAGGGCAATCCTGAGCAAAAGGACAAGGTGGGAGACATCATAATTCCAGACTTGAAATTATCCTACAAAGCTGCTATAATAAAAGCAGTTTGTACTGCATAAAACAGACCTGAGGATCAATGGAACAGCACAGAAGATACAGACAGAACTACAAACACACTCAGCCACCTTATCTTTGACAAAGGGGCCAAAGATGTTCACTGGAAGAGAGATAACCTCTTTAATAAATGGTGTTGAAAAATTGGCTTTGTACATGCTACAGACTTAAGCTAGACCTGTGCCTATCACCATGCACTAAACTAAAGTCAGAATGGATCAAAGATCTAAATATTAAGACAGAAACACTAAACCTACTGGAAGACAAGGTAGGTAGAAATCTCAAGGACACAGGTATAGGCAGAGAGTTCATGAACAAAAATCAAAATGTAAGGGAAATACTTCCCAGAATCAACAACTGGGATCTTGCTGTACTAAGAATGTTTTTCAGATGGAAAGAAATCATCAACGGATTGAAAAGAAAACCCACAGATTGGGAAAAGATTTTTGCCAATTGTCTCTCAGACAAAGGACCTTTATCTAGAATGTATAAAGAATTAAAAAATATAAGACCCCCCAACTTTAAAGACTCAGTCCAAAAATGGTCATCTGAGATGAATACACAATTTTTAGACAAAGAAATACAAATGGAAAATAAATATATGAAAAAATGCTTAACATCATTGGTCATTTGAGAAATACAAATTAAAACAACACTAAGATTCCATCTCACTCCAGAAAGAATGACTAATATCAACAAATTATCCAGTAACAAATGTTGGCAGGACTGTAGACTGGTACCACCACTGTGAAAATCACTGGGGGAGATTCCTCACAAATCTAGGATTAGAGGTTTCATTTGACCCAGCTATTTTCCTTCTGGGTATTTTAACAGAAGAAGAATTGAAAACATCATACCACAATGATACATGTGTATCCACATGTATAGCAGCACAATTTGTAATATCCAGATCTTGGAAACAACCCAAATGCAAATCAACTGAGCAATGGATTAAAAAGATGTGATACTACTCAGCCATAAAGAACAAAAAACTAGAGGCTTTTATAAGTAAGTGGATGTAGCTAGAAACTACTCATAAGTGAAATAAATCAGGCTTGCATATATTGTCTCACTAGTGTAAGAAACTGAAAGAATTAATAAGATCCAAAAGTTATAATAGATATAGTAAAAGGGAAAGAAACTGCTCAAAGGGAAATTATATTGTTTGATCAGATTTGCATGCCTATATCTGGTAACCTGAGCAACTATTTTGAAGATAACAATATGTAATATAATAATCATTGTTAAATTCTATCATCTTGTATTGAAATCCTATATTGCTATTGTTTTGTTGTTGTTGTCATTTTACTTTTGCTGTTGTTGTTTTCTGATTGTTTGCTTCTTGATTTTTCTGTTTTGTTCCTCTTTAAAATAAATAAATAAATAACCTCAGTCCAGGCACACATTTGTCCAGTTGACCATGAAGCAGAGGAGATGCCCTGTGCTGCTCTGAAATACAATCATCTGTATTGCCTATACTCACCGTGATATATCTCCAGATCCCCTGTTTCTATACATCTTCTTTTACCTTGTACATCTGCATGCCTTGGCTAGGGCAAAATCTAACAATAGCTGTTTATTAAGTGTATGCAGATAACATGTTAACACTTTTGTGCATTTACATAACAGCAACTGCTTTCTGTAAATGCAGTCATTATTCACATCTTACAGGTGAGAAAACTGAGGCATAGAGACATAAACCATTTTTTCAAGGTCTTGGAGGTGAGAACTGGCAGGCATAGCTTTGTCTAATTCCACAGTTTCTTGACTATTTTGGCTAATAGAATATATTATATGAGATATATAATATGGCAATCCAGTGTGTTTTCTGACATCAACAGCCAACTCCTCAATTCTCCAGACACTGAGTGCCCAGTAATTCAATTTGATCTGGGCACTGTTTACCAGGAGTTAGCATTAGATTCCACAATTTAAAGGGCCTCAGTCCTTGAGATGGACCCATTTTAGGTGCCAGTTACAAGCCTGGACTACTAGTACTTCTGTTCAACTTAGTTATTAATTGGAAGCGATGTGATTTGATGTCACCCCCAATTCATGAACCATAAACATAATTCCCAAGGCAACAGAGCTGAGAGCTGAGACTTTAAGGGGAGCTTAGGTCATTAGGCAGGACCTGAATGAATGTGTTAATGGGCATAGGTTCCTGATAAAAGGGTGAGCTCATGAAGCATAACAGTACAAACACTGTGAATTTTACTGAGAACATTCTGCATATACAAGGCAGGGGATCATGCACACTCCATGTGAAAAAATATTTTAAGGACCCTGTAACTTTTAAGAGCCCTTTAAAGTTCTGGTTTATTCTTTTTATCTAAAGTTCCTTTCCCATTAGTAACTGCCCTGAATTTCCTTTTAGTTTCTTCTTTCTCTCCAGATTCTTTGAGTCGATTCACAGGCAGAGACACATAGGCCTCTACCAGCCTTCTTACCTATTATTCTCTTTAACAAAATAAGTGCTTGATATGTCTTTTCTTGTATGTCTCCACTGGTAAAAGACTTATCATTGTTTTTTCTTATTACAGAAATATTATCTTAAAATGAGGAAAATAGAAAGATTGAATACATTTTAGATGCCCATTACATGTGGGAGACATTCTTATTTCATACTCAATTTGGTATGTGTGTCTTATTCACTCAGGTAATATGGCAATTTACTTAATGGAATGGCCCATTTCTTAAGGGAATGTAACAATTTTGTTTGACTACAGACTATGGCTTTAAAAAGTACTGTCTACATCTTGTAATTTGTAGATGGCAATAAATTGGAAATATAGAAGGATATTTAAATGTTGTAAATTGAAAACCTAGGGTAGTACACTCTCCTGGCTTCTTCCTATTTGTTCATAAGCCTTACCAGCCCTGTCCCTATAAGCATTGTATTTGTGAGCCCTTTTTAGTGAGTATGTATATTGTAACTTGTTGTGGTGCTGATGCAAAATGTTTAGTAGATATCCTACAGTTTCCCGTGAATTGAAATGAATGAAATAAATCCCACAGAAAGCTTTGCTGTTTAGCATCTGTCTCTACTGCTTCTCCTGTACTCCTGCTATGGCCTATTGTTTCTAGGTCCCTGCATCATATTCAGGGGTTCCTTTTGGCCCAGATAGTCCCAATAGTATGAAACATCAATGATCATAAAATTGGGAGATACATTTGAACAACATTAAAAAATACCTTAGTATATTTTTATTAATAAGCCATGGCAGAAGACTCTCAATGGCTAGGTTGTTATAAACCAAATCCATGTTAGCATGAACAGCCACAGCCCTGCAGTCCAAATACTGATTAACATAGTCTGCTAAGTCACTGAGTATGGGTCCCTTTCACAAAGAGAAAGGGTCAGATTTTGTTCAGCCAAGTCAAAAGTGGGGTATGGGGTAAGAAGTCATCAACAGATGAGTAAATGATATTATAGACAATTCATTCCACATTTCCCAGGTTGCCTATGATAACTATCTTCAATAAGGACAATTTTTAACTTTTATAAGCAAATGTGATCTCATTCACAGGGCCTTGTAACCTTTTCATATAACTAATTTTAAAAATTACAAAGGAAAACTCATTGTGACTGTCTGTCCAGATATTTTTGCTAAAGATAGTATGGTAGTTAAAACTGTACAGCTCCTTTTCCAGTGAAAGTGATGATCCCCAGGGAAAGAGATAATTCTGAGCCTCTGATGAGGACTGACATGCTAGGGAGGGGAAACTAAGTACATAAGGGTGATTGAAAACTATGGTGAACATTTAAATTTTTAAAAAGCCCATTATATTAAAAGTTACATTGCCAAAAAGGATGGAATATATGTATTAAAAGAGGGAATATGTCCTGTATATTTTGAGGGAGATTAATGATAATGTCTTTTTCTATAACAAATTTTAAAATTTAAATATTCACCATATGTTTTGATCATACCTCATTAATCAAACATTTGTGACAATTTCTATCAAATAAAAACATTATAGGTGTGGTGGTGAGCCCCTGTAATCCCAGCACTCAGAAGGCTGAGGCAGGAGGATCACTGTGAGTTTGAGGCTAGCCTGGTGTACATAGTAAGTTTAAGACCACCCTGAATTACAAAGTAAGACCCTGTCTCAAAAAGAAAAAACAAAAACAATAAGCACATTACAGTGTATCATTATTCACCATATTTATAGGGTCTGGCACTATGTGATTTCTGGCTCTTCCCCAAAGTCAAAATGAACATGCAAAGTAAATATTTTGAGTCAGTTCAAGACACTGAGTTTTCTATGATGAAGCATCTACAGACAATCATGAAAAGGGCTTTCAGAACTGCTTCAGAAACTGGAGAGAACAATGGCAAAAGTGTACTTAAAGTGAGGGAGAGGTTTTGGGAGGGAGATTAATGGCAATGTGTCTTTTAACACATTTTTTAAAAAAATTTAAACATTCACAGTAGTTTTTGATCTCACTATATATATATATTCAAATACCCTTGGAGAAAAGTTGCTGGCTCTGTCTCTGTCTCTGCCTATCTCTGTCTCTCTCTCTGTCTCTTTCTTCCTCTCTCTCTCTCTCTGTTTACTTCATGTTTATTTTATCTCTCCTGACTTATTCCCTTTTTCTTAAACTCTACTAATGGGTGCATATTCTCTCCCTTAAAAGACTGTACCTTCTTTACCCCGGTAGCACCATTAATGCCTCACATAGAGTGAGTGGTTTAAAATGCTCCTTGAATGAATGAATGAAAGTATTTTTCTGTTGAGTGGAAATTCTGAATTACTTTCCATCACTCTGTCTCCTCATGCTGCTTTTCTTCAATGCTCACCACTTGCTACCTTGTGGATATGGTTTGAGTGTGTTTCCCTATGCTGAAATTTAATCTCCATTATGAATTATTAATAGTAGACATTAAAAGCCAAGTGTGGTATTTAGAGGTAGAGTTTGGGGGAGTTGATTAGGATTAAATAAAGTCATTAGTGTAGAGGGTTCATGATTGAATCCTAGTGGCTTTATAGGAAGAGAGGAAACCAGAAGAGAAACACAAATACATGTGAATGACCTGACTCTTGCCATGTGATTCCCTGAACAGCCTCAAAACGCATCACCAGGTTCAGCCCTTCAACATTGTACCTCCAGAATGGTAGGCTATAATCAACCTCTTTCCTCAATAAAGTTACTCAGTCTGTGGTACTCAGTGATCAGCACCCTCAAGTGGGCTAATGTATCACATCAGCTTTAAAAGAGGCTGAGTGGAGAGGAGACTTTGGAAGAAAGAAGTCAGAACCAACCCTGCCTTCCATTTTTTCCACTTCCAGTCCTGCCCCTTTAATTCTAAGTCAAGATGAGTTATAAAGAAGATTTTCTTTCTCAAGACAGTAATTTTGGCAAATCTCTCTTTGGGGCAGGATTCTTCCCTCCATGCAGAAAGTGGGGTCTGTGTGAGTATCACTATAGCATTATTTCCTGGCAGGTGATGGGGGGGTGGGCTCCCCAGAAATGCTGACCTGCTGGAGACCAGGCCCCTGAATATACTGTGTCCCTCTCAGTGCAGGACCAGTCAAGCTGCTTAGATGGTCACTCTCAAATGTCTTCACACCAGGCTTCAAGAAAACCCAGCATTATCTTGCTGTGAATGTTAGAAGAACTTGAGTAAATTGTATGTGACGAAAATCTGCTTGCTGTCTTTCATTTCCAAGAAACTTTTATTATTCATCCACTTCTTTCTGTTTTGATACGACCATCCGATTGAACTCACAGCTGGTAAAATCTGTGAATGTGAAACCCGCGGATATGGAGGTCCAGTTGCACTTCTCTGAGGTGGTCTCATTAGTTCTGCAGAGACTGGCAGGGAAAACTTGCAGGGGTAGCTGAACGTAGACCTAGAGCCCTGGTTCACACCTTTAGGAAGACTTGCTGTGTGACAGGCTGTTGGTTCACTTGTGACTCTTGGAATAGAAACCTGTTTGTCAGGTGCTGAGGTAGTCACGATCTTTTGGTTCACGTAGTGTTAAACACATTTTTGAGCCAACATTTTAAAAATGTCCATTGTGTACATGTCCTCTTCCTAAAACAATGAACTGGGCTTCATGACTGATGCTCTCTTAAAAAGGTTATGATGAAAGCTCTCGCAAAGCTAATTCTTTTTTTTTTATTTAGAGAAAAAAAAGCAAAACAGAAAAAAGGATAGGAATAATACAGAATTTAAAAAAAAACAGGGATCACTAGTTGATAAATTACAAATTGTTATCTTAGAAGTAGTTTCAAGTTACAAAATCAAAGCATAAAAATAGGCAGACAACCAAGCAATGATAGTGCGAACTATTCTATTTGATGAACTAACAAAAACTTAGTAGTATTGTTATCTATCTTATATACTTAAACATTTCTTTGTCATGGAAGTATCTTGTTTCTCCATTAAATATCAAAGAAATTTTTGCAGGGTATATCAATCTGGGTTGAAAGTTGTTTTCTTTCAGGACTTGAAATATTTCACTCCAACCCCATCTTAACTTGAGGGTTTGTGCTGAAAAGTCTGCCATGATTCTATTGGGCTTTCCCTTGATAGGTGAGTTGTGTCTTTTCTCTAACATTTTTTAGTATTCTGTTTTTATGCTTTATGTCTTCAATCTTAATTATTGTATGTCTGGGTGTAGATTTATGTTGGTTGTGACTATTTGGCATTGTATATGTCTCACTTCTCTGTATATCAGGTCCTTTCCCCATGTTTTGGAAATGTTCTGCTATTACTTCTGTGAATAGTTTACTGATGTCATTTGTGTTGACTCCTGCATCTTCACTGATGCCTGTTAGACTTATATTGTTTTTCTTGGCATCATCTTGAAGCTGTTGAATTGCCATTTTATGCTGCCTTGTTATTTTTTTTAAAGTTCTATCCTTTCATGATTGCTAGCTGCAATCCTGTCCTCAAGGTCCAAAATTCTATCCTCAGCTTCATTTAAACAGTTTTTCCAGGTTTCCATAGAATTTTTTATTCCTTAGATTTCTATTTGAACTTGTTTCATGCATTCTACTTGCTTTCTATATTGTTCATTCAAGGTTTCAATCAGTTTTCCGTGCTCCTATACTTTTTTTTTTAAGTCTCTGTCTTCTCTAGCCATGCTGAGCAACTCCTTTATTAAGGTTGTCATTTCTGTCTTTATGTGAGAAATTATTTCTAATTTGATTTCCTCTATAGCCTTCTGGATTTGTTTATTTATTTCACTTGCTGTCTTTTCAGAAATTTCAGGTGTATGGCTTTTAAAGTCCTCTATTTCAATGTCTCCTGTACTTGCTCCTGATAGACTATGTTTGAGATTGCATTTTGCTTTTTCATTTTGTCATTTTCACTTTTTGGGCTAGTATTTGGTCTTTCATTCCCACTAGTCTCAACTGTCAGTATTGCATATCTTAGGGTCCTACTGTGTGGTTGATGTTTGTCCAGTTGCTAGGTATCACAATAAAGAGGAAGGCCAGTCACCTGTATTCCTCCTGCAGGGCCTGTTGGGAAAGTCCCATATTCTTCCTAGGCTGACTAGCCTAGGAGTATGGATGTAAGTCAACCATTAGTATCTGTTGTTACTATGTCTTCCAGTTGTTCCAGGCCACCAAATCTCCCTGTCTATAGTGTTTGTCTCAGCTGGAACCCTACTGTGTCACTGGGTGTCTCATAAGCCCTTTTAATTTTCTCCACATTGGAGAAGGCCTTATGGGCACACTCCTCTACCCACCTTATTGGCAAACTCCTCAACCCTCTGTATGGAGGAAGGACTTACCCACACTCTTGCCAGGCTCACCAAGGTCCTACAGCTGGAAGGGACTTTGCTAACTGCTCCTGTTTACCCCTCAAGTCCTCTATTTTAGGGGCAAACATCACACTGTTTAGGATCACATTCCACACTGACGGAAGCCTGTTGAGGTCCTCTGTTTGGATGAGGTGTTACTGAGTCCCTCATCAACCCAGCGAGGTTAATCCACTGCAGTCCAAGATTCTGAGAGGAGGAGGGGAGCCAAAGATCCACAGCAATACTGGGTCCAGGAGGTCAGTTGCGGGGGGGGGGGCACGGAATGGCCACCCTCCAATGTGGAGGTCCGCTGGGGTCCAAGATGGGAGGGCAGGTCCAAAGCTAATCCTTTAATCAATCATTTATTTCTGGTTCTTACAAGAACCCAAGTTTGAGATTCCAAAGCTTTATTATTCTTTGGAACATCTGGATCAAATGTCACCCTGAAATGATATGGGGCTATGACATTGTAGAGCTCTCTATGCATTATTGGATCTTTGCTGTGATAGCATATTATTTGTATATAAAATTCATGCACATAGGGAGGAAAATAATCACATCCTTGACCCACATATTCTATTTTTACATCATTTTAAACAGCATTGTACAGGTCACCTGTCTTTGTATATAGTACGTGTATAAGCTAGTAATTTTTTTAGAAGTAACTCCTGGAAGTGGATTTTATGGTGAGTCAAAGGGTATGAACATTTAAAATTTTGATAAATAGTGTCATGTTATGCTTTTAAAAGATTTTACCATTTTGCAGTTCCAACAGCAGAGTAAGAAAATGCTTTTTTTTTTTTTTTAACTTCTGCATTAACTCTGAGTACTAGCTATTTGTCTTATTTGCTAAGTGAATTTTTAGTTCTCTTATGCTTCAGGGGAAGTTGGGGAGGAGGACAGAGAGAGGTGAGATTCAGGAAAAGGGAAGTTGACAAATGAGGGAGGTGATGTTATGCCTTGTTACATTGCACAGAGGAGAAATGGACAAGAACTATTTCATTTTACTTTTATAAATGTTAAAGTGTATTGCTCAACCTAAAGTATTTTATTGATTCATAGTTTCTCTTAAACACTTGTAGGAAGGTTGTGAGAATATAGGAAATTGCTTCCAGGAAAGAAGATAAATTATCTTCTGTTTTTCATAAATATTGTTTAACTATCAACATACACACGAGGAACAAAATTTTGTTTCAAGATATTTTCACTTAGATAAACCCAAGTAATGTTTACAAGAACCCTGCTGTTATGTTTCTCCATTTTTATTGATCCTCTCGAAGCACAGAAAGTGTGTGTGATTGCCCTAAATCACTCATTCAAAGGAGTAGACATAAATCTCTGTTTTTTTTATCACTCTTCCAAAGGAGTAGATATAAATCTCTGGTTGTTTTTTTTTTTTTTTTCCTATGGCCCAGTTTCCTTTTTGTGGGGTCTGCACAGTTTGATAAACTATCCTTAGTCAAATGTGGTTCACACAAACACACCTGCAGTTTTTTTTTAATCTTTTCTAACATGAACACTTCAACATACCGCTTGATCAAGCTGATACTGCATTATGGCACTGAGAAAGAGACAATGATTATTAACCTCAGTGGTGTACACTTGATTCAAATCAGATCACATTCCAAAGAGTATGTCTTGGAGTGATCATTGCTGCACAGAGAATGAATACATGTAGTCCTTGGCTGCAAGGATATATCGGCCTGCTGTTTGCTCTTAAACATAAAACCAAAACTCCAAAAAACTTGAAGTCTTGGAGACTATGTTCTCTAGAGGAACATTATTTCATTCACCTTTATTTTGATATTGCCTGGTATAGCATCTGGAACATAGGAACATGAGTATCTGCTGGATAATTGCACAAATATCAGACTTATGTCTGAAAACAAAAGGCAATAAGTTCTTCTGAGTTGCTCAAGAAGCATGTAGACAATCATACAAAGTTTCTTGGCTGTGTGTAGAGTATCTGCACTTTCTAAAAGGCATGGAAGTAAATAATTAAGAGCAGTGACTTCAAAGTCCAGATTTCTATAAAAGTCTATTCAAGGCAATTTAGGCTTTCCCTGATTCTCTGCTTACAATTCCAGGCATGGGCTACTGAATAGTTATACCTACTTCTGGGTACCAAAGTTCGTATCGGAAATAATTTCATCAGAAAATCAATATCTGACATCATTTGTTATCTCATACTCTCCATCACCAGGACTTGGAATGTGGCTAGCTGGATGTCCCTGACTCAGGGTTTCTCCCAGTCTGCAGCCATCTTGCTTGGGACTGCACCTGAGAAAGATGTGTTCCCAAACTCATTCATGTGGTTATCAGCAAGGTGCAGGCCTTCTCTGTTTGTTGGCACAAGACCTCAGTTTCTTTCCATTGGGCCTCTCCATGGAGCAGGTCCCACAACTTGTCAGCTGGTCTCCCTCCACTCAAGAACAAGAGTGAGAATGTGCACTTAAGACAGAAATCACAGCTTTTGTAACCTGATCTTGGAAGAAACATACCATCACTTCCGATGTGAGTCAACACACCCATCCATAACTCAGGGAGAAGGTGTCAGAAGGTAAAATTACAAATTAAAGATATTTTTATTATAAAATAATTAGAGAATAACATTAGTTAATACCCAGTGTATCATAATCTTAATAGAATGGTCAAAATGTTACTCAGAGTACAAGCCATAGTAAAAGGAAAAATAATAAAAGCATCAAACTCTCTCTTCAAAAGACCTTAATTAGTTTGTGTTTATGTTTCTAGGATCAGGCAACAAACACTTCACAGAATGAGGACTATGATAAGCTGGGCAGAGAAAAACAGGCTTATGAACAGAAAAGAATAGAGCAAAACGAAATTTTAAAAGCATTGTTTTTTCCAGTTTCTTTCCTTATACCAGTCTGAATTAAAAGAGGGAATTTCCTCATGTGCCATCTCATAAACTGGGCTCCTTGAGGTTTATTTCTATGAGGTTTTTTTTTTTTATGTTTTGTTTTTTAAGCTGGCCCATTGCAGAGTTCCACTTGATAACCTGGCACCTAATCTGAGTGGCCCCTTTCTGGTTTGATCTGCCCTGCGTGTTGTGCAGGAGCCTAGTATGAAAAATCATCTCCTATATATTTTGCTTAACAGCAGGATTATGCAAAGACCCCAATACCAGAGGGTAGGGGTCACTGAGGAACATCTATCCACTTATCTGGTCACATATACCTTCTACTTTTTCTTTCTTTCTTCCTTTTTCTTTGTCGAAGTTACTGTAGTCTACAGTGGCTCAAGAGCTACAACAAAAACTGGAAACTTAAAGCCTATAAACACAGTTTGCAGCCTGTTGGAGAAGGAAGATCCCAAGATGTAGTTACTTGTTATTTAACCATGTCCATGAACTTAAATTTTTTTGTATATTTTCCTTTAAATCAACTTACCTTTAAAATGTGACCTGCACTTCTCTCTCAAGTTTAGGGAACTTTTCTGTCTTTAGAAAAAACACTGGGTTTGATAGTGGACTCTTTACACGTTGTTGATAGCTTCATCAGTTTATTGTACAAACAACTCACCCTGAATAAAGTAGATGGCGATCCAGACTAAATCCACCAAAGCGCAACTTTTAAACAAAATCCTTTCCATCTAATGAGGAAAATCATGAAACTATATATGAGAAAATGTAAGTCATATTCCTAAAATAAACAAAACAAAGTGTGATCTCATTCTAACCTGGTTGCTGTTGACCCTGGCTCCTCACTGGCATCACTGAAGGATGCTACTTAACCTGCAGATATTTGCGTACCACTCAGGATTTGTCACCCACTCATGCTCACTCCAAATGGTCACCAGTAAGGAGGTAACAGCTTCCCTAAGAGAAGGCCCACTCTTCTGCCCTTTGGAAGCAGACCGTAGCCTCTCCCTGTTTTATCCTTTTATTCCACCTTCCACACAGTCCTTGCCTTTATCGTTCCTTGGACATTTATTAACAAAAATTGCAAACGATCTTGCTTCAATGAGACACAGAACTCATTAACAAAAAAAAGAAATTTCTGTGCTTTATTAAAAAGAAATGACTCATTAGTGTGGGCACTTGTGACCCCCAGTGGTAGAGAAGAGAAAATGCAGCCAATGATGAGGTTTGAAGAAAGGAAGCATCTCTCACCATCCTCCCACACTACAAAGCTGAACAGTGTCTGCAGGGGCCTAACGCACCACACACACACGCGCATGCGCGCACACACACATGCACGCACTCATAAAACAGTAAGATACCCTCACCTCTCATCCCGTGTTGGTCAGTTATAATCACATCTAAAGCAAATAGCAGTTTGTAACTTCAGCACAAAAACACCCAGAAAAAGTAAGCGCACTTATACCCCACTTGCTGTTGGCCTGAAGTCACATCCTTCCCTAGGTAGCTGTTGTACCCCAAAAGGCTGCACCCCAAAATAAAATGAAAATTGTAAAAAGGCAAAAAGAATAAAAAGGCCAAGACGTCTTGGAGGGAAAAGAAGAGAGCGCTTATTTATTTAGGCTGGTATCCAGCGACACAGAGTGAGGGTGGAATTTACACTGCTGTGCGATTAGGCTAAGATTTGGGGGTGGTTTATGAAGGGAAGAACCCGCAAAGATGTGGGGGGTCCACACCTGTGCATTCCTGAGGAGACAGGACATCCTGCTTTTTTTTTTTTTTAAGGTCAAAGGGCGTGGTGCATACAGAACAGAATGGCGGCTCTTGAGTTAGATTACAGCAGTAACCACCACTCTCATGGCTTAAAATTTCAACCCCTTAGTGCCTGTCTACTTCAGGCTCTGTGTTAGTACTGGGTGGGGTTGTGGGGAGCAGGGATAGAGACAAAAGTCAGGTGGTCATCTGTCCAGGTGAGCTGTCTAAACACGCTGTCGTTTTCTGATTCTGCCAGGAGCAAGAAGTTGAGGGGGATTAATTCATTCCTGTAATAAGCATTAATTGCTACTTATTTTGTGCCCATATTGTTTTATATAAGGCACAGAAAGCTCATGCTCTCAGGACATTTATGCTCTTAGATACTGAGTATCACATTTTTATCTTTGCTTACCCTTTGGGCTCCAAACCTTGCCAAGATGAAAACTACCTATTGACGATCTGGTTCCTTTCTTTGGCAAGTGAGAGTACAGATATATATATATATATATATATATATATATATATATATATCATGCAGAATGATATGATCACATCAGGGTGACTGGCATATCTATCACTTCAGACATTGTGACAATTTGGCTATCAACTTGACAAGAGTAAAGCATATCTAGAAAATTGGGACTGAAATTTGATAACCAGGCCTGACAGCTTGGCTTGGAGAAGCCTTTGGAGTTAGTTTACTAGAGAAATTTGAAAATGTTTGGAGAAAAAGCCTAGAATGCCTAGTGGACTCTGAATACCAGAATATTGTACAGGCTACTGAAGGCTTGGTTGATGAAGTTTCAAACAGAAATGATGATTGCATTGGGAACTGGACCAGAGACTACTCTTGCTTCAGTATGCAAAGAATTTGGCTGTGTCTGATAGAGGTGGAGGCAGACAGATAAGAGCTGTCGGAGGTGGTGGTGTCCAGGTAGCCTAAGGAGCAGAGTGAAATTTTTCACCCTGGAGACAAAGAAACTTTCCTTTTCATTCATAGTCAAGAGAAAGCCCTACGGAAGCGTGGGAAAATTAAGCAGATCAAGACAAAGAAACTCTCGTTTTCATTCATACATATGCAAGAAGAAAAAGAGGGCAGGAAGCGTGGGAAAATAAGGAGAAGGAGACACAGCAGAAGAGTCATTTTACATTCTTTTGCGAGTGGCTCAGCTTTCTATTTGGGGTTATCCTTCCCATCCAGCAATAAACTATATTTTTTGTAAACTGAGACTTTTCTTGTAAATGGTCTCTTACTATTCTATCTGGGCGGGCCATGTGAAATCTCCACCAGAACCAGGCAAATTTGATTACAGAGGAAAGTTTCAAGCCAGTAAAACACTCAGGCTGTGGCATGGGTACAATTGGAAAGCCGCATTTATGGTAACAATCAGAAACAGAGAGGATCAAAACAGAAATATTTGAAATATTTGCTGCTTGGCTAGAAAAAGTATCAGGTTTCAGCCAAGCAGTGTTTTGTTATTATGGTTAATAAAAAGAAGCCGGTAGGAAGGATGCCTGGGGGGAACCTCAGGAATCTGGAAGGCACCCATATCCTCTCATCAAAGATTTAAAGGTATAGAAAAAAATGTGCTTCAAAGCTTTTCCAGTCAGCATAGATTCAGGAAAAAGTTTTGGGGTATCCTCCCTCTGCCAGGACCTCCTAGAGCCATGGAGGCATAACATGGCATTTGTGTTATCTTTTTTTCTTTTAAGACAAAGATGTTAATGTGCGGTTGATTTTTCTAAACTAAAACCTCTGTATTTAGGTTTGACTGCAGTTTGGGCACTTTGTAATAAACAAGTGGAATTTATGTTGCAGTTTTGGCACTCATTTCTAAAAGGTTCACCATCGCTGTCCTAAAGGATCATTTCCCTGAGAGTTCTTTCCCTGTGTTCAGCTAACAGCGTAGGGACTAGAGGCCATTACAGCCGTGGTTCAAGAAGGTCCAGGAGCATCTTGTACTGGCAGCAGACCTCACTGTTGTTTACATGATACTAGATTTATAGGCACACAGAACTGGGGTCACACTGAGAAGTCTACTGAGATTCCAGAGGAAAATCCAGTGCCTCAAGCAGCCCTCAGTGAAGCAATGAAAAAGGAGCTGCGATAGTGAAACCAAAAATCTAATGGGTCCCTCCAGGAAGGTAGAGGGCCGGCCAGGAGGAATATCTGTCAAGGGTAGCTGTAGACCTCATGCAACGCCAACCTGAGAAAGTAGCCATGTGGCACACTGCAAGACCAGAGGGGTGGGGCTGCCCGAGTCTACCCACTGGCACAATGTGACCTGAATGCTGGACATGTAAATAAGGATTTAATGTTTTTGTCCTGCTGGGTTTTAATGTTACCTTGGACTGATTCCTCCTTTCTGTTCCTTTGTTCCTTATTTTTTGAATAGTTTACCCCCAACCCATCTATCTCACTGCTGTATTTTAGAAATTTGTAAATTTCTTTTTGATTTTTATAGGGATTAATAGCTACGTTCGCCTTGGGTCTCAGAGGAGACTTGGACTTCGACTTTGAGCAATGATGAAACAAACAGTTAAGACTTTGGAACTCTGGGAATAGAAAAAACACATTTTGCACTGTGAACGGACACAGATCTCTGGGAGCTAGTAGCAGAATGCTGCAGTTTGCATCTGGCGTGTGCCCAAAAGGCTCTTACGCTAGAGGCAATAGTACAGTTAGAGACAAAGGAGCTGTGAGGAGTTCCTCCCTCCCCTTTAACAGTAAACAGCACCTCATTGTTATTCCTATCCCCATTATCCTAAGAAAGAAGAAGCAATATAACAAAAGCCTAGGAGATCGCCATGTCCCACACACCAGGGTTGCTATTCCATTTTCCTATTGCTGCGGCCGCTCCCTTTTCCATGATCTTTAATTATCATAGCTACTTATTTCTGGGAGTGTGCTTGGCAGTTCTCTCCTTGTCATACAAGAACCTGGACTATTACTGGCCCATTCAAATGTAACAGACCCATTATCATATAATTGGAGTAACAAAATGGAGCTTTAAAGTTAGATTTTTTTCCTTTAGAAACGAATGACAGTTTAAGACTTCCTCAGCCCTAGAACATAAACAGCCACCACCTCTTCTCTTCAGCCTGATGAATGCACAGAATATGCAAATGGTGCACAAGGAAGTCAAGGTCTAGTTTCAATGCCATGGGGCAGAGAGGAAGAGTCAGGGTCCAGGAAGGCATAAAAAAGCTCAGACATGCCTCTTGTCTCATCATATTTCTTTCTTCCATTGTTTTCTTGCTAAAGTCCCTAACACACCTGTGTACAATACCATGGTAATTTGAGAGATGAAGCCCTTCCCTCTCCTCAGAGCAGGCTTTGAGTAAACACTTTTTCCATTTTACCCAAGTAAATGGTCTCTAGTGATTTGATCAGCACTGACCAAATGACTACTTTTCCAACTGCACTTCTCAGTTTTCTTGTCTGTAAAAACAGCACAAAGCTCTGAGCCAGAAGAAGCACTGAGAATTGTGATGCCATGTTTGGTACAGTATGTTACTATCAAACACTTTACACTTTATAGGGCTCCCTGGTGTAGTAGGAAGAGAACAGGCTTTGGAAGAAAACCCCAGTTTATGCCCAGCTCTTCCACAGAATGGCTCTATGATTTTGGGAAGAGTAGCTCTTTTATAAACATAAAAGAGGTATGATAATAACATCACAACTTACTATAAGAATTCAACATAATATGTATGTACATAAGGATCAGAGCCTCGGTAAGTGGTTTTAGTGCTTGGTGATGGTTGCAGAGGTAATAAAAATACCAACTCTGCAGACAGACTGGCTTGACTTTGACTAGCTGAGTGGCTTTGGGCAAATTACTCAACATCATCATCCTTGAGTTCCCTTTTCTAGCAAATAAAGATGATAATAATACTCTTTCAGGGAGTTGTAAAGATAAGACAAGTTAGTATAAGACATAATAGCCATAGTGGCTAATGCATGCAGTATTTTGGTTCTAGTAAGTATCTGTATGTGATTGACTGGGCTTATTATTGTCTTTGTCACTGTTAGAGAAGTAAAAATTTAGAGATTCCCTTCACCAGCATGACTTCCTTTCCCTAACTGGAAGATCTAGGATTTGAGTGTGGATTGTTTTATTCTGAATTTCATAGCCTTCTCACCATTGCCCCACAAGACAATGAGAGCTTCACATATCTTACACTTCATAGTAATTTATCTTCCTCTGAAAGCCTTGGATTAGGGCAAGCCCATGGAGGGCAATGTCCGCACAATGTTCTCAAGTATAAACAGCAAAGATTTCAGCCTAATTACTTCCAGTTCATGAAATTATGCATTATTACTTCCTGGAGAGATTGGTTAATAGATAAAAGCTTGGTGCCTTGTGACTGTAATGAAATTTCTCTCTAGGACTTTACTATAGAGAGATATCATCACTCTGATAGCTGCATGGGTCTAATAGAGTTGTAAAATGCAAAAACTGAAAGAGATTATAGTTTGTTTTTTCCAGATGCATAGGAAATTGAGGTCCACAGAGCTTGAACCCCTGACCCACACTCCTATGTTTCTTTTAATCTATTCTATTTAATGATCAGAGACTTCTTTATTTGGGCTCCACTAAACATGTTCCCCCTGAATAGGGAAAATAAACTCCTATTAACTAAATAAACTATTATCTAACTCTTGACAACAGAGGTACAAGTTTTTCATACCACCCAATGCTTCAGTTCTTTGTGGGTACCAAGTGGGGTCTTACGATAGAATTCTGACTGTCATGCACAGTTAGTACAGGCTCCATGGAAAAAGATTCAGTCCTACAAGATGTTCTGTACTTCAGATGGCACTGGCAAGTCCTAGGGTGTAACTTGTATTTCTTTTTTTTTTTCTTTTCTTTTCTGTTTTCTTTTTTTGTACCAGGGATCGAACTCAGGACCATGCACTTGCCAGGCAGGCACTTAATCCACTGAGCTAAATCCCTGGCCCAGTAACTTGTATTTCTAAGTGACTGTAAACTGAGGATTTACATGACCTCCTTGATTTCAGCCATTTGCAAAATTGGCTTACAGATGTCAGAAATGCACACTTACGTTGACCAGTTCAATATAAAGGATGTTCTAAAATGTAATAAGGGGTACAAGGGATGAAGAGGTACATTGGGCAAAGCATTTAGAAAGGGGCACACATCTTCCATTTTCTCTCTGGGAGCAGCATCCTCCAGCCACTTCTATGTGTTCAGGTTTTATAAAGGTATCATGAGGTAGATGTAATTAAATCATTGGATGTTAATGGTCAACTCCAACTTTAGTTCTGTTTCCTCCCTGAAGGTTAGACATTCCAGTCATCAAATTATGTGGTTGATTCCTCTGCAAGCAACCCCTTCATTGGGAGGACAGGACTCATCATAAGTCATCTCATTAGCATACAAGAAGACATTTATCACTTTGGAGATTTTAAGGGTTTTAAGGGGGGGAATGAAACAAAATAAGTATTTCTTATTATATCGTAGTATCATGCCTATCTGTTAATACTACCATCCTTGACCTCCACAATTCTGTTTAAGTTTGTTTTGTTTTTGAGACAGGATCTCACCATGTAGTTCAGGCCTTCAACTCACTGTGTAACCCAGATCAGCCTTGAACTTGCAGTGATCCTTCTGCTTCAGCCTTCTAGGCGCTGGAATTACAGATGTATGCCACCATTTTGGGCTAACCTCCAATGTTCTGTACCTAAAATTTCAGTCTTTTTCCCTGCAAAACTCCAAACCTCCCTTCTCTCTTTCTCTCAATCCATGACCTCCCTCCTATTACAAAGAGTAAACAAAGACCACCAGAGGAAATACCAGGAGCTTCTACAGATCATACTCATTGTACTGACCTCCTTAACCCTGCTGTTCCTGGAAGAAGAAGGGTCCTCTTCCCAATGCACTGTGGGAGGTGCTACACTCCCCCACCTTCAACAGGAAGGGTTGTAAGGGATTAAGTGATGAAACGAATTGTGTATTTCTTACACGATATTGAAAGTATGTATTTCTTACACAATATTGATTGTCCTTAATCTCTTATAAATGTCCTACCTTTTCCTGCCCTCTGGCTTCTTCTAGTCAGCATTTATGAGGCGAATGTGATAACCACTACACTACGGAAATGTCTAGTCAGCATTTGTATAAGGATCTATTTCTCCCATCTTCAGTACCCAAACGCAAAACTTTCTGGATCTTATACCTCTCTCCAACTACTGCCTTAGCCCTTTCTTCCCCTCGACAGCTCGTTTTGTTTAGGCACTAAAGAGTTTTGCCCAAACTCAAGGCACTGCATTCCTTCATCCCTCACTGGCCACAACCCCCTCACCCCTGGCCAACTGGTCTCCCACCCCCATAACATAGCCAATAGAAATATTGACAAGATCTCCCATAAAAGACTTTGATGACAATTTTCTTAAGTTGGAGGTACATATTTGAGAATCTGTTATGCCGCAGACACAGTGCCAAATACAGGGGATATACTACAAACACATAGAAAAAGATTTCCAACCTTCAACCGTTTACCAGCTGGCTGATGTAGGAGTGTGAAAAGATGATATGAAAGCTTTACATTTTCATTTTACTTCCTCTTCAGTAGAAGGCAATCACTTGGCATCATTTTTCTTAAATGTCCAATACATCTTAGCTTCTTTTGTCAAATTAGTGTGCAATCTGATTGATAAATATTTTCAACCTACAAAATTTTTGTTGAAGACTAATTGGGTACCTGGAAATATTCTAGGAGCTGGGAAATAGCAATGAAAAAAGAAAGAGAGAGAGAAAGAAAAAAAGAATGAATGAACAAAAGAAAGAAAGAAAGAAAGAAAGAAAGAAAGAAAGAAAGAAAGAAAGTTGTCTGCCCTCACGAAGGTCACAGTTTAGCACGAAGGTACAAGTGGGATTCAGTGGATGATCAGGGTTGCTTCTCTGAGAAGGTGACATGAAGCTAAGAAAGCAAGCCATGCAACATCAAAGAGAAAAATATTCCAAGCAGAGGGAACATATGGTACCAATTCTCTGATGCAGAGATGAGAGGGTAAGCAGTCAGCAATGCAATCAAAGAGGTGATGGTATGCAATTGTTAACCGATTGTATCAATATGGGTAAGAAATACCCAACTAAATTGGATCAGCATAATTCTCAGTGGTTGGGGAGATTTACTGGAAACAGAAGACCTACCCTGGGTGTCAGTGACATCAACCAATAGACTTGTAGCCTGAGTGGAATCAAAGGGAAACAAGGAAGAAAGACTTGCCTCTGTTTCTTAGGAGAAACTCCAGTCTTTACATTTACCTTAGAGACCATCTCGTGGATTCAGAGCAAACTCTTTAGAGAGTTTTTTTGGTGCAGACTCTTCAGCCTTCCATCACAGGCTCTTCAGCCTTCTCCTGAGCTCTAGGCCTTTGATTTGACTGATCGTTCAGATCTCCAGTACCCAGACAGCCCTTTTGCACTCTTTCACACCTGACTCTGTGGACAGCTATTGTAAGCCTACCTTGTAAATCCTTGAATATTGATATATCTTACATTAAATCTTGTTCTCTAGTGAGTGCTGACTGATACACAGGGGAAAGAGGGTGTGGAGCATGGTAAGGACTGTAGTTTTTGCTCTGAGTGCACTGGAGGCTGGTGGAGAGTTTTGAGATGAGGACAAACATGGTCTGATACATATTCTGTAATGACCCCTCTATATGGGAAACAGGGAAGGTAGTAGCTTGGGCAGGTGATAGAAGCCATAGAGTCCAGCAGAACATTGTGGAGCTAGATGAGAATCAGCCAGGGCTGGACTCCTCTACCTCAAGGGACAACTGTAGAGTGAGACATCATTCAAGTGACCCCATCTCCTCTAGTGATACCAGTTGTCTTGTACTCCTGAGCAAGTGCAGCCTACTCATTTCCTGAGTCTCTCTTGACCTTCCTTATTTTTTCACTGCCAACTGAAACATATCCTGTTTTGTTCCTTCCAAACATACTCCACTGTATCCAGTTTATAGGACAATGCAAACACATGGAAGAGGCTCCATGAGTGGGACTATCTTAGAACAAAACAAATGAGCTGATGCCTGGATCGCCATAAAGCTGTGCTTTTCCTCATAGGATAAGAAATCTATGTGGCTAAGAAGGATTGTCCACACAGAGGTATGTCCTCCTTCTATGTGCCCAGGATACTGAAATTCTCTTCCCAATAAAGCTGGAGCATCTTTCCTGGAACTATACTCACAAATGCAAGTGAACCATCAGACTGAACACCTCCAGACTTCAGGTGTGCGTAGAGAGGTGGGTGAGCTGGGCATCCAGTTTGGATAAGCAAGCAGCAGCATCCTACTCTTGTGTGCAAGGGTGCAGGCTACAGAGCTGAACCTAAGGATTTATGGATGTAAGGACCACACTCTCCCATGCCAACTTGCCTTTGCAGTCAGGGAAAGATACTAATCAATTATATCTGGAGGCTAGTCAGCAGGATGATTCATAGCCAATGGGAAAGAATTTTGTTCAATTTTATGTTCAATTTCTTTTTATAGGTTTGTGAGAATGCAGAGAAAAGCCAAAGAATCTCATGGCAAAGAAAAGTATTAAATTTTCATTTACTGACCATGTCACTGAGAGTCCTGAATAAGAAGATAAATCTTATTTCCTTAAAGATATATTTCTCCTACACCATAAGTTTTATTAGAGAGAAATTTTCTTTCTGCAGATGTAGTTTCATCCAAGTGGATTCTACTGTTAAAATAGGAAGACCCAAATTCCAGGGCTTAAGAAGAGCATCTGCTTTCTACTCCCAGGGTTTCAGATCACCAGCAGCTGCTTCGGGGTGCCACCCCCAAGAGGATTTGAACCAGGTCAGGATTGGAGACTGTATGAGCAAGAATGGGAGAGAGAAAAGGAGGAAGGATTAGATTTAGTGTAAGGACAGGGTTATGGCGCTTCCAGAGTATTTGCACAAATTGTTGTTCAAGTTCTCCCCTGTGTGTGTAGGGACATTTCTAGAGTCAGTTCCAGATTAACATAGGCCCATCCCCCACAACATTCACAAGCCCTTCAAAGATATAGTACAGTTTCAGGCAACATCCTTATCAGTTAGTACTGGGGTTAATTATTTTTGAATAACAAAGTAGTTATTTCAATATCATCCTTTGTGGCATTGCTTATAATAGCAAAAAGTAGGAAATACTTTGGAATTTGTAACAGACACTCAAATAATGTCAATTCCCTTTTCCTTCTCAATTCATATTAATCTTCCACTTTCAAATTTACAAAACTGAATTTCACAAGGTTGTTAGACAATAAAATAAAATAAAGCATTTATGTGTTCAACATAATTGCCATTTACTTATAAAACACAGCTTACTGTGCTGTGAAATATAAAAGTCCTTAACACATGCTATACATTTAAACACATATGCTGAAACAAAGCAAAACGAATTTTAAAAATAGTAAAGAATGACAAAACTCAGAAAGACAACCCATTTCTCTCCTAGGCTTCTGTGGAAAGGGTCCCAAATCAGAGTGATGGAAACAAGCTAGACTTCTAACTTGGGATACCCTAAATGATTCCAATGATGATGACAAAAAGCCAGACTTCAACAATAGTTCTTTTAAAATACAAGCAACAAATGTTCTCAGAATAGTAACTTCCAGTCCATAAAACAGTTGTATGAATTCTTAAATAGCCATTCAGAAGTCATAGTTGTCCCACAGCAGTAAATGTGTTGAATTTCCTCTCTTGGTGGTTGTCTTCACAAGCAGCTTGTATTTATATCTTGAGAAAGTCACCATGCTCTTCTCTCTGGAAGCTTTCCACTTCCCACTAGTAACCTAGATGGTTCTTCCTCTGTCATGGCTTCTTTTCCATCTCTTATGACAACCTTGAGTTTGAAAGCTCTATTCCTTTTATCAACTTTTGATACCAGTTGATAATGTAACTGGAAGGGAAAGGATTACTGAAAACTTTCAATAGTTGACTAACTAGTGATCTTATTTCAAGTTTGAAGGATCATTTAAAGCTCTCTTTTGCATAGAGTTTTTTTTTTTTTTTTTGTACCAGGGATCAAATTCACAACCTTGCACTTCCAATGTAGATGCTTTGTGCCGCTGAGCTAAACCCCTGGCCACTGCACAGGGTCTTAACATATTTATTATAATCAAAAATACTCAATGTTCTTTCACAGACCTATGTGAAATGTCATTTCTACCACAAGGACCTGGGAATAATGAAATACATTATTTGTTATACATTTGTTATAGAAGGAAAGCAATATAGTATTGATATAGTAATGATATCAGGACCTCAGTAAGAGAAGCATTGTAACTCTCAACCCTCTAGATGTCTAATATGCTGAGTTCATGTTCTCAAAAGTTAAAAAATGAATGCTAAGAAAAATGCAGGTTAAGAGTAGGACTATTTATTGAGGAAGAGAGGTACAGTTCCTGAGAGGCAGGAGGGGACTGGAAAATGGATTGCCAAAGTCATACTTTTCAGGGAAAGTTTTATAGAGCAAAAGTCACATGGATTAAAAAATGCAGTTAAGTTATACAGCTATATATAAGTCTTAGTTCACTGAAAAGGAAGGTTCATGTTAATATCAATTAGAGAATTTCTTATGTACATATTTTGTACTCTGAGTAACTACTTTAAAGATAACAATATGCATTGACTATTGTTATTCTCCTATTATTTGTTAGGAAATTTTGTTTTAATTTTTTCCCATAAAAAATGTGGGTACAACATGGGTTAAAGCTGTGAACAACCAATAAGGTTACATACATCGTCACTTAGATAAAAATGATCCAGTGGGGAAACAAGTCATGAAACAAGTGTGCATGGAAAGAACAAAGAATTTTCAGGAAGGGATGAATTGGAGGGTCTTGCTTACCCAAGCTGGTGGATATTTATTGACTTCATTAGACCAAGTGTTATAACTTATCCTTGGCCTGGTCATTTTGTCTTTGTCTTGAGGCCTGGCCTTCAACAGATGTGCCTTCAGCTACATTTTTAATGAGTTTTCACCTTTGTCCTGACTCTCTCAAGAGCCCAGCCCTATCTGACTGTCCAAAATATTTCTACCTTGTTTAGCTGTCTATAACAGTATGTTAGGAGCCTCATCTGTGAAATGAGGATTTTAATTACACCTAACTCACAGCCATATAGGAAAATGAAATGAAACAATACTGTACAAGGGAAATTTCCCAAACTGTGTCAGGGTTAGAAAAACTCATCAACCACTCTTAATGATTGTTTATGAATAACTAAACATTAGGGGTGCCAACTGCAGAGATGCTCTTTGCTTTCTTTCTTTTTTTTTTTAGAGGAAAAAAAGCAAAACAGAAAAAAGGGTAGAAATAATATGGAATTTCAAAAAAATAACAATAAGAAATGACTAGTCAAAAAATAAGAGTAAAAAATAATTAGTTGATAAATTACATATTGTTATCTTAGAAGTAATTGTTTAAGTTATAAAATCAAAGCATAAAAAATAGGCAGACAACCAAACAATACCAGTACAAACTATTCTGTTTGATGAACTAACAAAAATTTAGTAATATGTTTATCTATCGTGCACACTTAAAGATACATACAGTTATATCCTTTAGAGCACTTTCTTTCCCTTTCATTATTACAATAACTATTCTCTGGTTTTGGTATCAGAGTAATACTTGCATCCAGGAAAGAGTTGGGAGGATTGCTTCCTTTTCAATTTCACTGAAGAATTTGAGGAATATTGGTATTAAATCTTCTCTAAATTTCTTGTAGAATTCAACCATGATTCTATCAGGATCTGGACTTTTGTTTGTTGGTAAGTTTTTAATCACATTGTCAATTTTAGAAGCTGATATTGGGTTATTCATAATTGTTATGTCTTTTGATTGAGCTTTGGTAGTTTATATGTTTCTAGAAATATGTCCATCTCCTTTGTGTTTTCCACTCTCTGTGAGTAAAGATTTTCAAAGTAGGTATTCATGAGCTTGTCAACTCCCATGGGATCTGTAGTAATTTCTCTAATTTCAGTCCTTATTGCATGAGTTGGAGTTTTTTCTTTCTTTTTCTTGATAAGATTGGCTAGAGGTTTATCAATTTTATTTTCTCAAAAAAACCCCAGATCTTTGATTCATTAATTCTTTGTATTTTTTTTAGCCGCAATTGCATTAATTTCTGCTCTGATCTTTATAATTTCCTCTCTTCTGTGAGATTTGGGTTAGACTTGCTCTTCTTTTTCTAGAAGCTTGAGATGTAGCATTATTTTGTTTATTTGTGCTTATTTTATTTTCTTGATATGACAATTTATTGCTATATATTTCCATCTTAGGACTGCTTTCATTGCATCCCACAAGTTTTGTTATGTTGTATCTGCATTTTCATTGAATTGTAGGTATTGCTTGATTTCTTCTTTAATTTCATCTGTAACCCATTGATTATTCAGGAGGTTGTTATTTTATTTCCATGTATTTATGTGGGTTTTGCAATTTCTTTTGCCATTAATTTGCAGTTTCAGTGCACTATGGTCAGATAATATGCATGTGATAATTTACATTTCTTTACATTTTTTTAAGACTGTTCTATGGGCTGATGTGTGGTCTATTTTAGAGTATGTTCCATGCATAGCTGAGAAGAATGTGTATTCTGATGTGGTTGAATGAAATACTCTGTAAACATCTACTAAGTCCATTTGCTCACAGATTTGATTCAGTTCTGTAATTTCTTAACTGACTTTCTCTAGTTGATCTGTCTTTTTGTGACAATGGGGTATTAAGGTCCCCTGTTACAATTGTGTTGTTGCTTATTTGGTTTTTCATATCTATTAGTATTTGTAGTATATAGTTGGGTGCTCCTGTATTTGGTGCAGATATGTTTAAGATTTTTAGATCTTCTTTTTGAATTATTCCCCTGACAAGTATGTGGTAAGCTTCTTTATCTCTTTTGACCATTTTTGGTTTGAAGTTCGCGTTGTCTGAAAATTGAATAGCTACTCCTGCTTTTTCCTGGCTTCCTGCCACATCAAATATTGTTTTTCATCTTTGACTTTTAATCTATGAGTTTCCTTTTGAGTCAGATGTGTTTCTTCTATACAGCATATTGTGAGACCCTGTTTCTTGATCCATTCTGTCAATTTCTTTTAATAGGTGAATTAAGGCCATTTACATTGATGGATATAACTGATATGTACTGGCTCAACTTTGTCATGTTATTTTCCTGCTGTTGGTTTTCTGCTTTTCCCACTTGTTTAATTGCTTGTCCTACCTGGTGGTTTCTTTCTGTTGTTGTTCTGGAGATTGTAGTCATTTATATCTCTGTCTAATATGTCTTTCAGTACTCTTTCTAGGGTTGGTTTAGAGGACATGAATTTTGTAAGTTGCCTGCTCTTTGCAGTGTTATGAAGTTGCACTACTGCTTTGTTCATCCATCATCAGAATTGGTCAGAGGTGCCCTGGCCAGTCTATGCACTGCATGGCTGTGCTATTGTGTGGAACTCAGAACTGCTCAAGTACAATCCACATGAATCCAGTGGTCATCAATAGAACTCTATCAATAGAAACTGACAGCAATTGCTTTAATAAGAATAATTTATCCCTATGTTTACAGAATCACTAATAGTGGCAGAAATCATTTAAGCATCCAGGTTCAACTCATAACACATTTTATAGACATAAGCTATCAGTACTACTTAGAAATCTGGGGTTTAACAAAAGTTTTGGGATATTGCTTGTGATTTGTAAGTGCCAAAGTCAAATAGGAATATGATTTATTTCTTTATAGAAAATAAGAGCACTTGAAGGCTGCTTTTTTGTCTTATTTTTCTATGCTTTCATCCTGTATTTTTGCTAAGTGTTTATGGCACATGTAGATTATCCCAACTACTTGGAAGCATCCTTAAGACCAATGCCAGCCTGAGCAACAAAGTGAGACTCATTGTATTATTTTTTAAATTTTATTTTACTTTTTTATTTCAAAGGAGCAAAGCCTAACAAAATAAGACAGAATAAATTCAATCAACAGTGAAAGTGGTACAAAACTTCAAAACAGGATAATAAATCTATAATCGCTACCATAATATCTCTTGTTATCCTCACAATAGTTGTCCATACCATCAGACACAGTAAAATCAAATAAAACAAAACAGAATAAAACTAATCAAAACAGAACATTAAATAAACCAAAACAGTAAAACAGAACAAAACAGTAAAAACAATATTGGATTTCAAAAACAAGACAGAAGAGAATCCCCCATATTTGCTATACTGCATACTGTTATCCTCCTATCAGAACCTCAGACTAATGGCCTTAGGTCTGCAAAGTCAATCAAACAGTATGAGCATTTAGTTGTTTTTGTACCTCAGTTGCTATCAACAAGTTGGTTGTTCTCCAAACCAGCCAATTGCTTATGGAGGGTGGGAGCGGTTCTTGATTCTCAGCCTGTGCACACGTGTTGGCTCACAGGAGGGGCAAACTGGCTTTTCTATTCCTGAGCACCACATGATTTGCATGGCTCACAGGAAGGACAATTTGGCTTCTGGTACTCATCTTAGACCCAGCATGGCTTCTCCCTGAGACCCTCATTTTAAAAACAGAACCAAAAACAAACCCAATGTGTTCAAGACTATTCTTCAGTATGTTAGTTCCCTAAGTTAATAGTGTACCTCTGATACAGGTTCCTCAATAAAACACATGTGTGAACTCTAAGATGAGTTTTCTTTCTATAAACCCAGATCCTTTGGAGTCTGAAGTGTAGATTGTACTATTCACATTGCTCATGAGGTTATGGCTCAGGCTAATGAAGAAACTCTTCTCCTTAGATTATATTTTCATTGGCTTCTTGAGCATTTAAATGTATAAATTATAATTCAGTTGGGGTTATCTCTCCAGAACATTAACCTCACCAATCACAAGTGAGGTTTCCCATGATTTCTTCTTTCTCACAGTTTCATTTTCTGAGGGTTGGAAAAATAGACTGTTTCCATATCCTGATGATAGCCCCAAGTCAAATCATTTATCCTTTTTGCTTCTGTTCTTTACCTTCTATCTTTGTCAAGTCATTTGACGGCCTCAGTGCTTTCCCAGGTGCTGTGACCTTTCCTACATCACCACCTTCTCCTCCATGCTGCAAACCTCATTCTCTGAAGGATACTGATGTTTATGAGATTGGTTAAAACATCATCCATCCAATCATTCAGTTGTCAAATAGTGGGTATCTTTTTGAGCTGGGCATTGTTGTAGAATCCGAGTAAAAGAATTAGCTGGTAAGGTGGGAAGATCTGGTAAATAAAACATGACTAGGCATGTTTGCCTTTTAGGGAGAAAATGCTCTATAAATCAGAGAACAATTATAATATTTACAGGTTGGCTTCATGAAAAATGGTAAAAGCAGTTTTTACTATAATACAAATCCTGATAATGTGCATTTATATAGTACATTATTGGCACAATAACTTTGTCCCTTTGAGTAGCTTTAAAATTGTTTTGCTTTAATTATCTCTCACAGGACAGCTATAAAATCAATTTGCTAGTATACATGCTATCCATAAATGGTGCATAACAGTTAAATTACAAACAGAATGCAATGGAATCGAAAATTTCTCAAAATATCTTAGTTATTCAACTGATGTACCGGCAGCTCTTTTATTCTCTATGTTTTTCTATTTTCCCCCTCCAATTTTTTCTTGCCCTACAATCTCCCAATATACTAAAAAATATTTCTGAAGTAAATCAAGACATTCACAAAGCATGTATGTGTTCATAGGCTGACAGCATGAGTTCA
Organism: Hydrochoerus hydrochaeris; assembly: GCA_004027455.1. Lineage (NCBI taxonomy): Eukaryota > Metazoa > Chordata > Mammalia > Rodentia > Hydrochaeridae > Hydrochoerus > Hydrochoerus hydrochaeris. The sequence goes on along the minus strand of PVLA01000184.1, from coordinate 545,871 downwards.
AAACTATAAAGTACTTTATTATCAGATAAACATTTTTAGCATTTCATGCTGTCCTTTGAGAATGGAATGTCTACTCTCCAATGGCCTTGCATGGGACCCTGGAAACAGCAGTGAATGAATCAGTCATAATTCTTGAGCACTGATTACCAGGAAGCTCCTGGTAATATTAATATAATCCCCCCAACCCCTTGTCCAGAGACAACATTTAGTTTTTCACCTGGCACTGTAGAGTTAGGTTTAAGGCTCCCAATCTCTACTGTGAATATAGTTGCTATAGACCCTATGGTTTTGCTTTCAACTCATTGTCTGGTTCTTCTGAGGGCTGGTAGAAGGGCAGGTGAAGAGCTTGCAATTGCTTGTCCAAAATCAAAGAGAAGAAAAAACAAAACAAAACAGAACTAGAACTCAGAATTCTGAAAGTGAGAAAGGGAAAGATGCTCACAAACAGAGAATATTTCTAAAATTTGATTTTCCCTATATCATGTTTCACAACTAAAACAAATTAAAATTAACAGACCGTACTTGTCCCATTGAACAATGAATGCATGAATGAATGAATGAATGAAGGATTCTCTACCAATACTCTAGGCTGACTTCTCAGACTCTTCAGTAAAAATCCTCTGGCATCAACTTCCACTGTGCCTGTAGCACCCTGCACTTTACCTTGTTCTCCTTCTTTGTTGAGCCTCAGAGGAGAGCAGCCCTTCTGCTGCCCTGAGATACTTCTTCGAGCAAACACTGGGGCTGGTGGCCTGCACAAATTCAGTCCTCACCTCCTACTTTGCTTGCCTCTGCACTGAAGTTTACAGTCCACTTATTTTTAAATGTACACCTCCTGCATGTTCTCTAATCCAAAGTGAGTAAAGAACTGGCACCTTAAAATTAACTTTGCAGTCCTGGAAGAAAAAGATGGTGCCTCCAGAGCACTAGCAGAGAAAAGTAATTATGTAAATCTTTCCAGGGTCTTCCTTTGTGTGATGGTTATTCAATAGAGGGCCCTTCGGGTCACATCAATCAGCATTATCCATTGAGGGCTCAGGCTCCCATTGTTTGTGCATGTGTGTCTCTGTTACAAAAGTTAGTCTACTGTGTGTGGGTGCGAGTGCTTCTCCCTAGCTAGCCTGGAATTTCCTAAAGGTGAAGATCCTTCCTTCGTAGCTCCTGGCATGTACATGTTTATGAACTCAAATCACGTTGAATCTGACTTGCCTGCATCTCAGTTCCCACATCTAAGTTAAAGATGCTGTATTAGAATGGTGCTTGGAACCTTTTAAAAAGTAGCATGTCCTGGGTGGAGTAAGAATGGGGTTTTCAGACAGGGGCATATCTTGATTAAAATTCTGGCTCTGTTGCCTACATTTCACTTCTTTGTGCAATCTATAAAGTAGAGGCCACAGTATTGGGGTGGGGATTCAATGACACACAGAAAGTCCTCAGAAGTAGTCACTGAATGAATGAATTTTCTGTTTTAACAATGCTCGACTAGACTTTCCCTGCTGCTGTGGCACCCTGAAGTTGTCAAATTCTGGAACATAAGGGAAAGGATCCTCTTCCTTGGTTTCCATTCCCAGAGCAAGGGTTTTATAATTTAAGCTCTATGTTTCCTCTAGTACAATGACTTTAGCTTCAGAGGTACAATGTGTCCCCCACCACAACTACATTGTTGATGCAGGAACAGCAGATGTTGTGGTTTCTTTTACACTCTAAGAATTCCATGTGAAAGATGCCTCATGCATACTTGTTGCAAAGAAATAACTCTTTCTTCCTTGGGACTTGATTTCCTGTTTCTGAAGTTCTTCCAACTGAGGCTTGCCACATCCAGGGAACCAGAGCCAGTGAATCCCACTTTGTCTGCTTATTCACAAATCTGAGCACGGTGACATCAGTCAAACAATTCTGCTGCTGGAAACACTGTGTTTTCTAAATTAAGACAGGGGAAGCTTGTTTAGTAGAGGAACCAGAGGACTGCATGGCTTAACAAACTGCTGTAGCTCTTCTTCATATTACTTGTTATACTTTTATCTTTTTTAATATGAGAAAAATACTCCTATTATTCTTGTAATTCTATCTCTATTTCAAAATTTCTTGGCTTTAATAAAAGCTAAGAAAACATTTATTTGAAGAGTTTGTTTTTGTTATGATGATAATAAATAAACCCAACATTTTTTTGAGATATTAAATATTCTCAGATCAAAAGACTTAGTTATTTTCAGGCTTTTTCAAGCTCGAAACTCTCTGAAGAAAAGCTTTGGGGAAAAAAATGAGGAACTCAAGTTAAAGTGAAAAGTAAGTTTTGAATGTGCGTATAAAACGATAATGTCAGAAGACGGTGCTGATATTTGCTGCTCCTTTTGCCTGTCTGTAAGATCCTGAAGGTTTTTACATGGATCTTTTGGAAGGTGTTCTTGTAAGAAACTGATAAATGGCAATAGCTGGATTTCTTACTTTTGGTGTCATAGCAATAAACCTTGACAGACACTCTTGACATCATGGAGCACAATTCTGGAGGTCAGATGTCTGAATCCACCAGGGCTCTGATGTCTCTCGAGGTTCTAGGGGACAGTGCTTTTTTTTGTCTTCTCATATTGAAGCCTCATCACTCCAATCTCCTCCCAAGTGACAGCATTGCCTTTCTTTCTTTGACAAATCTTTTTTTTTCTGAGTATTTAATTTTTAATTTTTTATTAGTACATCCTTGAAGTACATAATAATTGCATTTCTTGTGTGAGACTGGCACATGTGCATAATGCATCTTAATTTATGTTTTCATCGTTTTACCCTGTCAACCTTTATGTTTAAAATTCTTCATCACTAACTCCACATCTTTTGGATTTCTTATGCTTTTGTGCAGACTCAGTCTACAGCTACTGTGGATTGTTTCTGAATGGAGACTTGAGTAAAGTGAAAAATCTAACAGCTCCACTGATGCTCCCTAACTAAAATCACAAAGGGCTTTGGTTACTAGTCATCCAGAAGATCAGTTAATTCAAAAATATGTTTTATTCCTGTGTCAATGTTGGCTGTCACATCTAGTCTTTTGTGAATTAACACTCTTAGTTTGATTTTCTCTAGAAAAACATTTCTCCCTGTTTTTATGCAGTTACCCAACAAGAACATCCTGAACATGTAATGCTATTCCTCTCTGGCTTCTCACTGCATTGTGCTTCTCATGCTAAGTCATTTTATTTTGTGCTGTCTGAAGCCTACATTATAGTCACTACAGATTCATTTGTGACTCTTAAGCATTCAATCTTGAAACTCTTATCAAGTTATGTTAATGAAGTGTAAGAATTATTTCTAATGAAATTATACAGAAAAACCAGATCCCTTCACATTTGTAAAGAAGGGAGATATTTCTCAAGAAAAAGCCAATTATACTAAACAGGAAGAGTCATTTCATTGGGAACACTTAACTTTCATCTTAACTCAATAACAGAAAACCTCTTAACTTTGAATACTTCTTGAGTTCTGATTCAGTCAAGACTGTACAGATGCTATATAAATAGCTCAAGTGCAATCATTTGTAAATAAAAAGATAGTTTGGCTTATAAGAGGCTGGAAACCTACAGATTGAAAAGTATCTTGTTTGTTTTATCATCATTATCATTTGGTTCTTCATTTACCTATTTTGTGACCCTGGGCAAATAATTTTGTCTGCATGTAAGCATCTTCCCATAGTGAGTGGAGTCCAGAAACACAGGAAGAAGATAGGACAAACATCTCATTTTTTGGTCATTGCTGTGTGCTAGGCACTGTGCATACAAAATCTCATTTAATTATCATGTCAAGTAGGAGGTATGTTTGTCTTATTCTCATTTTAAACATAAGGAAACTAACATTCAAAGATATTAAGTTCATATAGCTGGTAAGTAGAAGAGGCAGAATTTAGATTCAGTTCTAACTTCAAGCTGAAATTGTCTTATGTCTTTGTGCTATTTCAAAGGGGCTAAAACTTTTGAGTGGCCATATTCTCTCTGTCTCTATCTCTGTCTCTCTGTCTGTCTGTCTCTGTCTGTCTCTGTCTCATCTCTCTCTCTTGCCTTCTCTCTTTGATTTTTGATACAGGGTCCTCTATGTAGTTCAGGCTGCTCTTGAACTCACTATATAACCCAGTCTGGACTCTAACTCCCAGTGATCCTCCTGTCTCAGCTTCGTGAGCCCTGGGATTGCAGGCCTGTGCCACCACACCTGGCTCTGTAGCCTGTTTTTAAAACTGGATTATTTCAAGGTTGGAAGATGGGTACCAAAACACCAATAGGAATAATTTCTAGTGTTCCACAAGACAGAAGGTGACTACAGTGCACAATAAATTATTACATATCTTATAAAGAATTAGGAGAGAAGAGCTTGATGCTCCCCAACACACACACGCACACACACACACACACACACACACACAAATGTTTAAGGAGCTGGAAATGCTAATTACCCTGATTTAATCATTACATACTCTTTACCTGTATTGAACCATCACAATATATTCCCATACAATTCTTTTTTCCTTTCTATTTTAGTTTATTGGTACATGTGCAAATGTTTACATTCCTTGTATGGAGTTGGTACCTGTACACAGCACATCTTAATTTTCTTTTCAACCCCTTCCCCTTCCCTCTCTCCCCCTTCCATCCATCTCCTGATTCCTTTTCTTTTCTTGTACATATTTGCAGCACATAGTATATGTCAATTTAAAATAGTAATAACTGGGGAATTTCTGACTCAGTGGGAAGAGTGACCAGCTTGTTCTTATGCTGTGGGTATGCTGCAGAGTCAGGAAGGGACTTAGACTCTCCCAGCTTTGCAGTTCATAACAGAGTCCCTGTTAGGTGCTGAAGGCAGACTTTGGACTAAAGCAGAAAACTGTGACACAGCAGCATTCCCCATCCTGATGGCCATACACTCTCCCTAGCACCTGTGGCCTCCCTCCCTCTCTTCTGAGCCCTCTTTCTAAATTCTTTCAGTGACTTTCAGCTGTGCTGCCTGCCTCAGGCCCCGTCACCCCTTCCAGGACTGCTGTACTGGCTACCTGTCTCAGTTGCCATCTCCAGGAACCAGCAGATCCTCAGCATATGCTGCTGACCTCTGTGGTGGGCACAAAGAAAATTGTGGTCGTCAGAAAGATGGATTCCATTGAGCCAGCCTATTGCTTGGAGTGTTTCTGAGACACCACTAAGGAAATGAGCACCTACACCAAGGAAACTGGCTATAATCCTTAAAAACTGGCCTTTAAGCACTTTCTCAGTTGACACAGTGACATGCTGGAGTCCGGCAATGGTGTGAGTATGGATGGGTGGGCTGGTATAGACAGCCTTGGGTGAAGCTGCTCTCAGAGACCATGCCTGAGACTTTCTTCTTAACATTCCTGCAGATGCCCTGGTTCAAAGGCTGAGAGATGGAGAAGAATGAAGGAAACGCTGCAGAAATGACCGCTAGATCTGGACACCATCCTCCCACCCACACTCTCCCAGTCAGCAAGCCCTCAAGGCTGCTGTTACAAGACACGTAAGATTGGAGGTGACAGAACTGATGGGGCTGAAGGTAGACAACTTGTTTAGAATTTATAGAGTTAATAAGATGGAATCTGACTGCCAAGGTTAAAATCCTGACTCCTTCTTTGAGCTGCAATAAAGTACAAAAGCATCCAGCACGTCAGACCTACCCAGAACTAACTTCACATAGCCAGTGAACACGGGATGCTTTCAACCAATCCTTCAGTGTCCTTTTGTTCTGAAATACAGAGACAAAAGACTATTCAAGAAGTCAGTTTTCACTGGGTGTGTCACTGGGTGACTCTGACTGCCTTGCTCACTGGACAGACATTGGATCTGTGCCTGGAGCCTTCATCTAGTGACGACAAGGCTTCAAAATGAAGAATGTGTCTGTAAAGGACATTTGTAGGGAATGTGACTGGAGAAAGCAAGAATGACTCCTCCTCACCACGAAGAATGGCAGCTTTGTGCACAGTTAAGGCCGAAGGCCCCTAGTGCCTTGGAGTGCCAGTCATGGCGGTAGGAGTGCTTAAGACTCATTCCTGAAGATTTCTGTTCCAGATCACCAGACTTGCCGTCAGTCTCTACCATTCTGCTCCTCTTACAGGTGATTCTCTGAACCGCAGTGTATAGATACGCACTGACCATCACGTACCTGCTACTACCTGGTGGCCCACATCTCCTGCAAGTTTGCTGAACTTAAGGAAAAGATGGACCAGCATTTAGGCAAGGAACTGGAAGAGAACCATTGCAGCCCTGCAGTGATGCGGATGGTCCCTGGCAAGGCCATGTGTGTAGAGATCTTCTATGAGTATTCTAGGTAAGCCAAGAATTGCCGTCTCCATTTTACGACTGAGACACAGGCAGAGGAGATTTCCTTGATGCCACTTCCCAGGGATCTCATTCTTTATCCCCTCTTCTGGAGTGTTTTGCAGTTCAAGACACAAGTGGCTGTTCGAGTTATCAAAACTGTGGAGAAGAAATCCTCTACCACTGACATGACCAGCAAATCAGCGGGAAAGGTCAGAAAGAAATGTTTACTGCTGAAGTTCCCTCAGCTCTCCCCAAAATAACTTGATATTCTCTATATTTACTGAATAAAATTAATAAAATTTGGCTGTCTGGCCTATTTTCAGTATGAATTAGTTGAGGAAATCCAGAATTATTTAAACACCATAGACTTCCCTGTGCCGGAAAGATAATTTGTGATCATGATCATTTCTATAGATGCAGAAAAAGCTTTTGATAAGATCCAACACCCATTCATGATGAGAATCTTACAGAGAATTGGAATAGATGGCCTCTACTTCAATATGATAAATACGACAAACCAACAGCCAGCGTCATATTAAAGGCCAAAAACTGAAAGCTTTTACCTTAAAATCAGGCACAAGACAAAGACGTCCCTTATCACTGCTCCTATTCAACATAATACTGGAAATACTAGGCAGAGCAATTAGACAAGAGAGAGAAATAAAAGGAGTAAAGGTAGGAAAAGAGGAAGTTAAACTATCATTATTTGCAGGTGACATGATACTCTACATAGAAGACCTCAAAAACTCCATTGACAGACTCCTAGATATAATAAATAAATTCAGCAATGTAGCTGGATACAAAGTCAATACTCAAAAATTGATAGCATTCCTATACACTAACAACAAAATCAACAAGAGAGAAATAAGAGAAGCCACACCCTTCACAATAGCATCTAAAAAAATGAAATACTTAAGAATTAATCTAACAAAAGAAGCAAAAGAGCTATACAGGGAAAATTATAATATCCTGAAAAAAGAAATCAAAGAGGACCTCAGAAAATGGAAAGACCTTGTTCATGGATAGGAAGAATAAATATTGTGAAAATGGCCATTCTCCCAAAATTTTTATACAGATTCAATGCAATCCCAATGAAAATACCACTAACATACCTCATAGATCTAGAGAAATCACTCCTAAAATTCACCTGGAACAAGAAGGGACCTGGAATAGCAAAGGCAATTCTAAGCAGCAAAGCCAAGGCAGGAGGCATCACAATCCCTGACTTGAAGTTATACTACAAAGCTACTATAATAAAATCAACATGTACTGGAATAAAAAGAGACCTGAAGATCAATGGAATAGATTAAAAGATACAATCACAACTACAAACACACTCAGCTACCTTATGTTTGACAAAGGGACCAACCATGTCCACTGGAAGAAAGACAGTCTCTTTAATAAATGGTGCTGGAAAAATTGGTTCTCCACATGCCAAAGATTAAAACTAGACACATGCCTATCATCATGTACTAAACTAAAATCTAAATGGATCGAAGAGCTAAATATTAAAACAGAAACACTAAATCTGTTGGAAGGTGAAGTAGGTAAAAATCTTCAAGACATGGGGTAGGTAGAGAATTCATGAACAAGAACCAAACTGCAAGGGAAATACTTCCCAGAATTAATAACTGGGATCATGTCTTATTAAAGAGTTTCTGCATGTCGAAAGAAATCTCCAGCATAGTGAAAAGAAAACCCACAAACTGGGAAAAAAATCTTAGTGAACTGTCCCTCAGACAAAGGACTTCTGTCTAGAACTTACAAAGAATTTTAAAATATCAGACCCCCAAAATTCAAAGACCCAATCCAAAAACGGGCATCCGAGTTGAACACACAGTTCTCAGATGAAGAAATATGAATGGCAAATAAATACATGAAAAAATGTTCATCATCATTGGTCATTAGAGAAATGCAAATTAAAACCACACTGAGATTCCATCTCACTCTGGAAAGAATGGTCAGGATCAACAAAACTACCAACAACAAATGCTGGAGAGGCTGTGGGGAAAAAGGAATTCTTCTGCACTGTTGGTGGGAGTGTAGACTAGTGCAACCACTGTAGAGGTCAGTCTGAAGATTCCTCAAAAAGCTGGGATTGGAAGTCCTTTTTGACCTAGCTATTCCACTCCTAGACATATTCTCATAAGAACTGAAAACATCATACCACAGTGATATATGTGTACCCATGTTTATAGCGGCACAATTTGTAATAGCCAGATCTTGGAAACAACCTAAGTGCCCATTAACTGAGGAATGGATAAAAAAATTGTGGTACTTTTATACAATGGAGTACTACTCAGCTGTAAAGAATGATCACATTGAAATATTTATAAATAAATGGATGCAACTTGAGCTCACACTCATAAGTGAAATAAATCTTACTCACATGTATAAATACCATATAGTCTCCCTAGCATAAGAAATGGTAAGAGTACATAAGATTCTATGGTAATCATGGTTCCCCATGATATTGCTTTGAAGTCTTGTAATGTTTTCATTCATTGGTTGGAATGGTTTTATTCTGTTTTGCTTGACCTTATTATGATGGCTTGAACAGCTACTTTGAAGAAAACAAGACATTATGGCAGCCATTGCTGATTTAATATCATCTTGCTTTGAAGTTCTACCATGCTTTTGTTTTTCTATTACCATTTGTTCTATCATGTTGTATCTTATTGGATTTTAATATGTATGATAGTATAAACAAATTTTTTATGGAAAATGAGATATTATAGTAGCCATTGTTCATCTTCTGTTATTTGGTTCAGAATGCCTTGTAATACTTTCATTCTCTTGAATGCTTTTATTCTATTTTGTTATGTTTGATATTATTATGTGTGAAACTATCCTCAACTATTTCAAAGAAAGAGATATTATGGTAGCTACTGTTGATATCCAATTGTCTTGTCGTGAAGTGCTGTGTTGCTTGTATTGTTCTGTTCTGATCTGCTTTATTCTGTCCTCTTTTGTTTTATTCTCTGTAAAATAAAATTTTTAAAAAAAAGATAATTCGTGATTCTCTATCTTGTTCTCATCCTGAGTCCTAGCCCACACTTTGTGCACTGTTCTCGCTTCCAGGCCTGTATTTACAACGAGGCAGTTGGATTGTTCTAAGATGTGGAAAGCATGCTCACAGGCCATAAATGAAGAGGGATCCCAGCAGTGCCAATGGATTAGTACAAGCTTTGTGTATGACTCCTGGTGCTCTGTCATTCACTACCCTAGTAGGACTGTAAATGCCATAGATCCCTCACATAATAGAGAGATATGGGAACCCTAAATAGCTCACCTCAAAGCTTGGGCTCAGATACTGGTGCCCTGCATGTTAAATCTGTTAGGTTACTGTGCTTAGAGAAGTACAGGGAGCTCTGTAGCATTTGTTCCCTAGTTATTTTTTCTTTCCATTAACAGATGCTATAACTCCTCATGGATCTTAATAAGCTAAATTATAGGCTTATGCAGTAGATGCTGGGATTCAGAAATTACAGGTCTGCTTATGGTGAATTCTTCATCCATTTATCCTTCAAATACTGACACTTACCATTTTCTCAGATGCTCTTTTGACCCCACAGACTTATTTAGTGGGTGGAGAGAAGAGGCAAATATCAGGAGTGGTTGTGTATGAGATAATAAAATGGTGGAGATGAGACATAAATCATGAAAGGTGCAAAGTTTGGAGACCAGAGGAGACTACTGAAGTCTTCCAAGGCATATAGCAAGCTGGACTGTAGTGGTGGACATAAAGATAAATGGTGAGAGATGGTTCTGAATATAATATGAATATTTAATGTAGGTAACTGACAGAGATTTCTAAAGACTGAATATGTGGGATAAAAAAGGAAATGAAAGGTAATGCCCAGGTTTTGGGGCTGAGTAAAAAAGAATGCAGCCTCTGATGAGAAGCAGGGACAGATTGCTTACTAATAGGGATGTTAAGGCATTTAGAACTAGCCTGGGGTTTAGGGGAGAGGTCAAGGCAACATAACCAGGGGACTAATTCTGCATGGAAGTAGCATTGTTTTCTCTTAAACCCCTTCCAGAAGATGCTAGTACATGCACATAGACCCAGTGGGGGAAGGGGCCTGCACAGTTGTGATCAGTTTTCTACTGGAAAGTTTATCAAGCTTCCTACAGAGAAATCTGGCTGTTAAAATGGGTCAATTCCCAGGAGGATTCTTGGAATATTTTCTGAGCCAGGTTGGAAATGTTATTATTTCTTGCCCATTCCTGATATTCCGAGGTTGGGTTAGGAGCATAGTGGTTTTTTCACTGAGAAAGAACATTACCTTTCCCTCTCTGTCATATTGACCCCCTTCTCAAGTGCAAATCTCCTGGAAAAAACATCAGACCCAGCCCAAACTTAGAAATAATAATAGGATGACATACAGAGCTGTCACCAAGAAGTTCACCTGTCTCTCATGCTGGGAAGTCTGTCAAATTCCAGGTGCTGTCAGCACAAATCAGTGCCTACAGGGACCTAGACTAAACTTTAGGGCACCTCAAGCCTGCCAGTGTCCTCAAAGTCCACCCAGACTAGACAGGGAGCCAGAAATATATAGGAACTGTAGCAGGGATAGCACGCAGACCTTCACCTGTTGTATTCCCCACCTCCTTCCTGAGAGTTGTGCAAGGTAGGTAGACATTTTGTCTAGAACATGTTATTTAGACTTCTATAAATCACAAAACTACAACTTGGTTTAAAATAATTGGAGAGTTAAATATGATCTAGTAATGCCTGAATCTCTAATACGCACTCAATATTGTTGCATAATGAATAAATGTCACCATATATTTGCTAAAATAAATGAACCCCTGGATGCCAGTTTACACTTAATTCTTTAGAATTATTTTGGTTTTGGTATTTGTTTCTTAATGACTTAAAATTAAATATGAAAGAAAACTTAAACTTTGAACCTCTAAGTGCCATATTCTTAATGGAAATTCAAAAACACTTGTTGGAATGAGTGTAACAGAAAATGTTTTTGATAAGTGGGAACATTGTCTCATTAGAAATTCTAATGGCATTTTTGCAGAACTCTTAAAATAGAGCTTCCAGAATGGGCTGAAGTTTTATAATAAACAATTGCTATAATAAGATATATTAGTACTTAAAACCTCTGGTGTTTTATATGAGGAAGACTGTTGTTTCCCTCCCATGGACCATGGAGACTATGCTTGCTGGCCCAGGGCCTCCATATTTAATCTTAAGCATAATGTTGCAAAAGAACATAAGGCATCTTAGTCACAATTACTAGTTTCTATTCTTGAGAGGTAGTGGAAGCCTTCAATTGTTAGACCCACCCCTTTCAAAAAAAAAAAAAAACTCTAACAGGTGGTAAAATGAAGCCAGTCTCTGAATTCTCCCACATACTCTGTTGGGAGCACGTTGTTGGAGGTTGAACACAGGAACTTCACATTGAGTTACATGACTAGGTCTTTCTTTTTTATTTGATTTTGAAACAAGCTTCCTCTAAGTCACTGTGAACCAAGCTGGGTTTGAATTTGTAGACCTACTGCTTCAGCTTCCCAGAATGTTAGAATTATAAGCATATGCCACTATGAATGGCTCACCACAATACTTTTATTAGCAGTTGCAAAACAGTTTTGTAGTTTGATAAAGTCTCAGCAATCTGTTGCTTTGGTCTTCAATAAGCATTTTTCATGTAGCAATATCCTAATGTTAGGCTTCTGATAGCCTGATAGTAGAGGGCAGAGCTCTGGAATTGACTCAGAATGAATCCTTAGGCTTGGCTGCTGGTTCAAACGAGAAGGTTGCTAGGCTCTCCTCTTCATCCAGAGATATGACTATACAACAGTTCTCATCAATCCACATGTTTTGAATTCCATTCATTTCACCAATAAAAGCTCATTTCTAATATACATTATGAGAAAAGATCAAATTGGTGCTGACTGAAGATAAGGTTGTACTTATCTAAGGTTTGTAGTGATAGCCCCTGAAGTGAGGGCTTCAGATTATCTTTTTAAATGTCAAATAACCACCTATAGAGTGTATGTTTCCAATTATTACACATCAACATTTAAACAAACACATCCATTCTGCAGGCCATATATCATATGTGGCCACATGACCAGAAGTCCTTGGATACACTCTTCTCTGAGAGGTCATGCTACCCCTGAGATAGTCACCCCACTTACCAGAAGCCAGATGTGTTTTCCTGGCAGCTTTTTCCCCTTTTAATTATGAATTCTTGCTTTCTCTCTGGGTGGAAATCTGATGTCCTTACAGTTCCCTCTGTTCCTAGCTTCTCTTGGCTGAAGAACTGACCAGACTACATCTGAGTCAAATGGAAACACTGTGGCTCCCAGATTTCTATAGGTCCCTGTCAGACTGTGTTATGATTTAGCTGTAAGATGGCAAGGAAAAGGCCATGTGTGAAGCTGTGAGTGTGAAGTTGCTGCAGTAGAGACCCCAGAAAGTTGGAGATGACAAGATTGTGGAACAACTACTGAGGAGAATCACAGACAGTGAGGGGAGTCAGCTCAAGAGTGAGACCTTGTGACCTTCAACCAGAAAGGTCATAGGTGTGGTAGGGCCGCCCAAGCCCTTAGGAGTTTATATCTCACTACATCTCCTCCTAGTGTTGGATATAGTATTACAGCATTTATTGTTTGCCATACTGGATTAAGGTCTTGCTTTGGTTTAATTTCTGTCTAGCTCTTCTATTCCTCCCTTTTGGAAAGGGAATGTTCATTCTTTGCCATTGCATGTTGGAAGTATTTAAATTTCCTTTTGATTTTTATAGGTGCTCAGAACTAAGAGTTTGCCTTGAGTCTCAGAGAAAACTTTAGGCTTGAAGTGTTGAGCAATGCTGCAACTGTTAAGACTTTGTGACTCTTAAGATGAACATGAGGTTTTTAGGGGCCAGGAGCAGAATGGTTTGATTTAGATCTAAAATTTTCCCCAAAGGTCTCATGTATTCGGTGGTGGGTCTGGTCAAAAAAAAATGAGTCACTGGGGATGTGACCAGGGGGAGTATATTGCTGTTTGGAATTCTTCCCTTTTTTCTCTGATTCTTGACTGCTGTGAGATAAACAACATTCCTCCTCCATCTTTGTCTACCATGTCATTTCTGCGTTGGAGTCAACCAATCATGAGCTGAACCCACTGGAAACTGTGAGCTAAATAAATCTTTTCTCCTTTAGAAGGTGCCTGGTATTTTGCTCCTGTAATGGGAAAGTGATTAATACAGACACAATGCCTCTAAAAATTACCTTCCAGTCATCTCCATGCTTATTTCCTCAATCCAATTTAGGAGGGGGTACAGTTTGCAGCCCAGTTCCTGGGGGTGTATATGAAGGGAACTTAGTCTGAACTGACCCTCAGCTCACAGTCCCATCCACTCAGGGCCCCAGTCTTGAGCCTGTGGCTCTGTTTTTATTTTAAAGAGAATAAAACTGAACAAAACAAAACAATAAAGCCAATCAAAACAAAGCAGTGAAAGTGATACAGAACTTCAAAACAGGACACTAGATCAACAATGGTTACCATAATATATCTTCACAATAGTTGTCCATACCATCAGATATATGTATCAAAATGAAACAAAACAAAACAGAATAAAACCAATCAAAACATAACATTGAAGAAACAAAACAATAAATCAGACCAAAACAAAATAGTGGAAATAATACTTCACATTGTTATCTTTAAAATTGTTGTTCAGATTACCAGACACATGGAAAAACAAAACAGTAAAATGGAACAAAGCACTGGATTTCAAAAAGAAAATATGAGGCTATCCCCTGCAGTTGACATAGTGCACACTGCCATCCTCCAAGTAGATGCCCAGACAACCAGCCCCAGGCCTGCAGAATCAACCAAACAATACAAGCATCAAGCTATTCCCTTCCCCTCAGCTGCTATCATCTCACCCTGAGACCTCCAAATCAGCCAGGTGGGGTTGGGGGGGCTCTTCTGGCTGGTGCATGGGGAGGCATAATTTCTCTTCTAGCTGAAGCTCCTCTGATCAGCATGGAAGAGCTTACTTCACAGGAAGGAATGGTTTCTCTTCTGGTTAAGGTTTTTATTGATCAGCATAGTGGAACCTGACTCACGGGAAGGCATGATTTCTCTTTTGGCTGAGGTTCTTACCCATCAGCATGATGGAGCTTGCTTGTTTTTCTTCTGCTATATATGATTCTTTAGTTCATACAGTCTTATAATCACCACCTAGACTTGTGCTTCTTAAAAGGGTTTACAAAGTCTAATAGTTAAGTACCCACTCATTCCCATCTCCCACCGCACCAAAGTCTGAAATACTCACCTGAAATCAAGCCTTAAAAGACAAAAAATATTTTTAAATTACTTTGTCACAGCTATAAAAATATTGAGATTAATTTCTTTTGCTATAAGTTTCAAATAAAACACACTTGTCAAATGAGCTTCCTTCACAGTTTTCTGCCATATCTGGACCTTTTGTTCTCTTTGACTCAGTGCTTTCTGATATGCAGGTGGAAGACCTCCGGGTATCTCTGTTGTGTCCCCTTTCATTTCAAAAAGATGATAAATACATAGAATTCACATGGGTATAAGAGCTGGAAGGCACTTGAGTCACTGTTCTCTTTGCAGACGACCATTGGATTATCCCAGTAGTTAAGCATGTCACAAGGCCTGTCTTGGCCATATGGTAATGGGTATGAAAAGAAGCAAAAGTTACACTCTGATTCCCAGAGAATAAGTGGAGCCTCAAGCATCAAAATGTGAAAGATGCAACTTGTAGAAGAGATGGACAAATAATGGCAAACATCAGTAACTTTAACACTGTCACATGAGCAGAGGTGAAGAGCAGTCTCTACAGGGTCTAAGACAAAGATGTTATTCATGCTCTTCTCAGTTGTCCCCGATAGTAGAAGAGAGAGCAGATATATAAAAGATTCCTTGCAATGATGAATCCTGACATGCATTCCCACCAGGATATCTGAGCTCTTGGCCAATGTCTGCTTGTAAACCTGGCTCATCATGACCATGCGGTGCATTCTAGGGACCACATGAGTATTACAAGCAACCTTAGCCATTTTGGAAGTACCTTCAACTGGGTGTGCCAAGTCAATTTCTTTCCTGACTTGAAGCAAGCAGATGTACTAAATGGATTCCCAGTCAAATGGGCTCTCAATCAGGCTTCCAGCTTGTAGAAAGAGAAAGCTTTAGAGATCTTTGAGAAGCCACTGCCTGTGTGTAGTGGTTGCCACAGCGCAAGTTCATGAAGTGGATAGATATTCCTGGCTCCACTCACAGTGCCTTTAATGAGAAAGCTCACTGTCACAATAGCTTCTTGAGACACTACACTACTATGGGTTGAATGAAATGATACACTGAGTTGTTCTTGATCTAAAAGCAACTCAAGGAGACCTGACAAACGGTCACAGAAAAAAAGCCTGGTGACTGTAATCATTCCAGTTCTTATTATGGCAGTTAGAGTTTTCAGAAAAGTCAGGATACTGGGATCTGTTTCTGGGACTAGGCCACTCTTTTCTAATCAACAATGTCCTCAGAGACACCTTGTTCAACTGCTGCATGTGTAAGAACAGCAGAAACTGTAGCTTGTCCACTGAAAACTGGTTTATCTGCTTTTTGATTTCAGCCTTAGCTATGCAGCTAGACAGAATCACAGACCACTACAGGTTCTCCTCCAGTGACCTCATAGAAAGACTGCCAAATATCTTGAAGCAAAGCCATGCTATATCCTTGGCCAACTGCACAAACAATATGCCTCCATGTAGACCAGGACAAGTGTGGGTAAGCTTATTCTACAGCCCGGGTTCACACATAGGTGGCTATCTTCTTGAGACAGTGAAGACTGAAGTTGGATGGGGGCGGGGGCGGGAATCTTCAAGGCAGGCATCCACTGTAAAGGGTTCTGCTTTTATCTAGACAACTACAGACTGATCCATGTCCTCACTAAGGACATCTGGATGAATACCAAGTCTCAGTTCAGTCTTCCTATCTTGGAGCCTGTATCCTGTGCACGGCACAAGGCGAAAATTTTCAAATCTGTGGCTCTTGATCCTTCAGATTCACAGTGGTCAACCTGCTTACCCTACCCAGATGAAGCCAGGGTCGTGTAAAGGCTCTCATTTTTTCATTTATTTCTTCTTTGTTAGATCCATTGACCTGTGGTTGAACTGGGATGAACACAGTCTTGCTCAGTGTGGTACAAGAGACAGACAGATAAAGAGAAGTGCCGGAGTCCAGCTGCGGCAGGGCCAGGGTTTCCCAAAGGTGGTCAGGGAGTCGGCGATTGAGAGACAGAAAACACTGCACACCAGTCTGTGAGTGAATCTGAATTCACCTTTATTTTTTAGAAGCTGGAATATATATTTGCCAACCTTGGCAGCAACCACCAGCCCCAAGCAGGAAGCGCCCCAGGCTTAGGGCCAGGCAGGGACAATCCCAAACAATAGGTGTTAATTGACCTCAACTCCAAGCAGGAAGCACCCCAGGTTCAGGGCAATAGGTATCAATTAACATTTTAATCTTGACATTTAGTCAGCCTGGGAAATGCAAGCCGACTACCCTGAGGCCCGCAGGAGGAAGAGATGTGTGAGATTATTATGTCGCTCCCTACATTGCTTTCCTTATCATTTATGGGAGTGGCAGTCCCTGCGAGGACAGCGCCTGTCTTAGGTCAAGGACTCTTCATATGTACCCAACTAGGCCTTACCCGTCATGGGCCTGCAGGACAGCAATTGGTCCTGTGCCTGTCTTAGGCGGCCAGTGGCGTAACATATGTGTCCTAGTTGCCCGTCTTTGGCTGCCTGTCCAGTGTCTCAGGGTAGTTGTCTCACAGGAATTTTGTAAATCCTCCTCCATGAGCTCTTTCACCCAAAGCTCCCGCATAAGCTTCTCTCACATTATTCACAGAAGGCAAAACCCCACAACCAGTCCTCACAAAGGGGTTATCTAGAGGGCCTCCAGCAACCCCCCTGGAGTCTCCACCCTCGACTCCACATTGAGCATTACATAAAAACATACACATGTGAACTACACAAATTACAATTATCAGTACAAAACATTCCAAGATCCCCGCGCCCAATTCCCACATGTGGCGTCCTTTTCCTGGAGAAGCAATTGTCATAAGGCGTGGATGGACTAGGACGCGGCATGGACAGAAAAGGGCGCCGCAGAGAAGATTATGATATGATGAGAGAAATTAGCTGTGAGAGAGCTATTTTGGGGAATCTATGAAAGGAGGTGAGAGAGGCAAGAACCAAGATTGAAGAATAAAAAAATAAAAAAGAACTCTAGAAGTAGAAAAATTGACCTCTGAAAAAGCAGGTACAAAGGCCTGGAGGGTGGTCATCTGGCTGGCTTGGAGCTTGGGAAGGTGAGCAGATTTGAAGCTCATAGAAGGTTCTTTGTGTTAATGGAGGGACTCTAGATTTGGTGCAGAGGCATAAAGGAGCCATGGAGCACTAGGTCAGGTGCCTTTTCCCGAAATGAGAAGTTTAAAGTTTAGGCTTTCTCAGGACTTAACCTGGGTTCTCATGCAAGACGATCATCATGGCTAGACCTCAGCTAAGAGTTCCACTGGCCAGAAGATGAACAGGAGACCTCCACACTCTTTTCTTAGGCCTGAGAGGATCTAGTGGTAATGTGTCATCATGGCTAGACCTGAGCTAAGAGTTCCACTGGCCAGAAGATGAACAGGAGACCCCCACACTCTTTTCTTAGGCCTGAGAGGATCTAGTGGTAATGTGTCACTGAAAGAAATATATGAGCAAGACTCTATTATGCTTTCCATGGGTAGGAGCAAAACTGAAATTCTGAAAAGATTCTATTGTCATTTGTCTGAACACAATTGATTTGTTTTTGTCATATTAAACAGAAATCCTTCCCACTGCTCATTCATATAAACAGTTAGTATTTTGGCCTTGTAGGGAGACACACCAGCTCATGTTTACAGAGCTATTTGCATTTGATGATGACAACATGATACAACTGAGAAAAATCACCCTATGGGAAAATCTGTTTTCTTTCTGTTCTGAAAAGAAAAATCCCTCCACATCAAACATTACATGTATGTCCAGCATACCAATAACAGGTTAAGATTCTCAAAGAGAAATTTGCCCATATCTGTTGGAGTCTCTGGGCCAATTGGAGGTTGAAATTATTTACCTTACTCAGTCACATTCCTATTCTTATAATTAGCCAAGTCCTTTTATTTCCTGTATAGTCTCTGTCACATTAGTTTTGTGAGACAATGGTATATAAGACAATGGTGCATAACTCAAACACAAGGCCAATCTAAATGAGAAACTTGCAGAGGGCTCATGGGACAATTGCATTATTCATGAAAAGACAGCAGAACAATCAGAGGATAACATTAGATTTTAAATCACAGCAGCAATTACAAGACAATTATCCAAAATGGTGTAATTGCCACAGCTATGGGGCATGTGGCAGAAGCTACACAGTGTTCATGCCACTTTCTTTCAATGCTACCATGTAAACTTGTCTGCTTGTTTTAAGAGGAAATTGCACAGAAGAAAACATTTGTGCCTCTCCCTGCCCCCATACAGCAACCAGAAGCTGGATGAAAAAGGTAGCCTGGGGCCAGGTTTAGATATTGCAGGATACCTTGCCTTGGTTACTCCAAAGTACATCTGTCAGTTTCTTGCTACTGTTCTTGTATACATTTTAGTGCAAGCCTAAAACACAAGTCTTAGCTGTGTAATCTCTTAGCTGACAAGTGGGAAGGTATTTGCTTTGGAAGCAGCAAACTGGGGTCTATTCAGTGTTCTAACACTGCCTGACAGTACAGTTTAGTGTCTGCTGTTGTAACAGAAGCCATCAGATACTCAGTACATGTCATACAAGTGAGAGATACTTTTCATATTTTATTCTATTTAACCTCGATGAAACCTGGTTTTCATGTATTTTTTGTGCAATAAATTTTGTGCAGTATCTTCTTTGGATCAGGCTCTGTTTATAAAGCTTAGATTCCTTTAATGACAAAACAGAATCTCACTTTTGTGGAGCTTACTGCATGAGGGTAATTTTACATAACCCTCAGAAGTATGGTGTGGTGTCTACTGAACCAGCAGAACAAAATTCAAATTGGAGACTTCTTTTTTAATCTTCCTTCTTTCCTTTCCCTTCTGTTTTTCTCCCTTTTCCTTCTTGCTGCTTGGGCTCTACAATGCTGCCTCTTCAAAACAATTAAACATTTCTTAAGGACCTATAAATTTGACAATATTTAGCAAAATTTAAAATTAAACTCTCTGATCCAATATTGTTACTATTACATAATCACTGTGCAGTATATTTAAGTGAGATCCTTAAAATATGTTCCACTGTATTCCTTAGGATATTATTTGTGATAGTTCCAAACTGGAAACAATGTACCATGCACATCAGTGAGGGTTCTAGTCGGTAAAATAAGATGCATATGCAGTGGAATAGAATATAGCTGTCTAAAGAATGTATTGGTTATGAGAAGATGCCCAGGGATTTCCTTGGAAAGACTTGAGTTTCAGATCATGTGTACAATTGGATTCCATATTTGTAGAACAAATATAATACACACAAAAAAATTTAAGGTAGATGTGCATCAAAATATTATTTGAGGTGCCTCTGGGGAGTTATCTGGGGAACAGGAAAATTTTTAATTTTCTTTCATACTTGCTTTCTGATTTATAATTTGTATAGATCGCTTTTTTATAGGTAAAATAAAAATACAAGAAGACTGTGAATCATGTCCCCAGCACCAGGCTACTAATAGGAGACGGTTTCCTGCACGTGAGCATGTGATGATTAACGTTGTGCCAAATTGTCCACATCTTCTGTCAAATGTTATTTTGTGAAGATGTTTTTGGATAAGAGTGATATTTAAGTTAGTGAACTTCTAGTAAAACAAATTATTCCCATAATAATTTGAAGCTTTTAATCAATGAAGACGTTAATCAATCAAAGGTCTCTTCCAATCAATGAAGGTTTTAATAGAACAAAAATTGAATGCGATTTCAATTCCTCCCTGAAACTCCAGCTTGCTGTACTACCCGGCAAGATTTCAGGATCACTTAGCCAATGTCTTAAACTCCCTCTCCCTCTCCCCCTCCCTCTCCCCTCCCCTCCTTCTCCCCTCCCCTCCCTTTCCTTTTCCCTTTCCATCTCCCATTCTCTCTCTCTCTCTCTCCCTGTGTTTGTCTTTCTGTCTCTCTCCTATTGGTTCTATTTCTTTTGCCATCCCTCACTAATTTAAAAAGTATGTGACTTAGTGACCTGAGCTGGTGACATTCTAAGGAGAGAAGTGATTTCTCTAGATGACTCCTAAAGCTAACTGTGATCAGTAGGGATACTGAGGGAGGAATTCAGGGTATTTTAGACCTTCACAGTCTTCTTCAGCTGCCTCAAATAAATGTGAAGTCCAAGAGTATACTTGCCTAAGAAAAGAAGTTTCAGGGAGTCTTCACAGGGAGTCTCCTTTGGAGAATTATGTAAGAAGTTCTGTAAAGTGTTCTTTCTTTGTGACCTGTCAGGTACTACATTCTGACCTCAAGGTTAGGCTTCTTGGCAGCATCTACAGCTGCCACGGGTTCCCAAGGTCAAACGCAAGATGCCCAGGGGATAGGTCCATGATCCAAGGATGTCCTAAGGAAAGGACCAGTGCTCCTCTTTGATTGCAGCTTCAGAAGGTTGAAGATTTTTCTCATTACCCACTCCTCTCAGCTCTCGAGCTTGGATGCTCCATCTTGCATGAATTCATCCATGCCCCTCAGATATACTTGTGAAGAAGGCAAATCATTAAAAATTATGATGACCTTACACAAGTATGAAAAATGACTAAAATGCACATAGTGAAAATACTATATGAAATGTTGTCTGTACTGAAATTACAACTATGAAAAATGATACAAATAAGAGACTGTACCTTAATAGTGGAAAATAGAAACAGGAGTTGTTAGGGTGGTAGAAACATGGGGAATTCTTCTCTCTCTCTTCCCACAAGAGTTTATTTGGTATTATTCTTGTTGCTTGTTACTCTATAAGGAAGTACAGTTGAGGTCATTTACCTGAATACAACAGGGCTGTCTGTCCCTACTGGGTTTGTGTTTCTTATTTCCAGGCTTCCCGAACCAAAGAGAAGCTAGAATCTTAGTATGTGCTGGGCACAGTGCTAAGTAGAATAAATATCATCTCATCTTCTCTCTACCCCAATTCTATGTGATAGATAAGATTGTAAAACCCAATATTTCATAAAGGAAATCAAAAGCTCGGAAAGGAAATTTTTGCAAGGTCTTAAACCTGGCCAGAAGATATATTAATTTTTTATAACTTTCATAGCAAAATATCAGAAACTACTTACCTTTATAACAGAAATTTATTCTCTCAAGTCTGAAAACTGTAAGTTGGCAGAGTTGGCTCATTTTGAGAAGAATCATGATGCTCTGTGTCTCTCTTTTAGTAGTCTTGTGGCTGCCAACAATCCCTGGTGTCCTTTTGGTTGATAGACACAAAACTTCAATCTCTAAGTCCATTGTCACGTGGCCCTGGGTCTGTGTCTCTTTTCCTCTTCTCGTAGGGACACTTTGAATGAGGGGCTATCCTAATCCATTATGAGCTCATTTCTTGCAACACATCTTTGAATGCTGGGTTCATCAGATAGTGAGTTTAGTTCTTAATTTTGAATTTGATGAGTCCTAATTTAGATACTAAAAGAAAATGTTTACTATTTCTTGTCAAGGAAAGTAGGTGTAATTTGTGGTTGATTCAACCTGACATCAACTCCTTTTATATATAGAAGTAATTTATTCATTCACCTTTCCCTTGGTACATAACATAAAATAATAAAACAGACTTACACACACACACACACACACATACATGAAAATTACTAAGGGAGCAACAAACATTAGCGTCTTGGTGCTAAGGAAGACAGGAGTCTACTGCAATTTGTGCATGTGTCTCTCAATCATTTCCATGAATTAAACTCTATCATTTGATCCTGTTTTTCACCAAAAAATTAAAGTTAAAAGAAATAATTTAATTTGCTGACTGCACTATATAAACATTGCTCTCCATATTATCCAAACTTAAAATCTATGCCACATGACCAGAAAATTAAATTTTTTTATTGTTGAAAATGATCAGAGTAATTCAGCAGTGTGCCTCCAGGTTATAGCTTCTCTAATTACCTTGTATCCTGAATTCTTAATTAATTATATTCTGAGGCATGACGAAGTCTCTTTGTGCTCAGAGCCCATCCTAAGCCTTTTTCTCTGCTAGGTGAATTATTTACACAGCAAATTTTATCACTGCATCTCAGTTTTGTGCCTGAAATTGCTACCCTTTTGGTCATTTAATCTCATTCCTCTCAAAGTCAATTTCCTATTATTTAGAACAAGCATCCTGATTGCTTGTCCATACCAAGATCCTCTTACCTGTCACAGAATTCCTTTGTGACCTAGTTAAATGCTATTTCTTTCTGGGTCACAGAAATGATACAGTTTTAACATCTCTGTCTCAAGAAGTAGCTCCTGAAACTGATCAGTGCCTTGGCTTCATTAGAAAATGCCTGCACGAGGGAGGATGAACTTCGGTTACAAATACGCAGCCTCATCATGGCCCTGGGCTGACTATCTGTGTGAAGCACATTTACCTAGACAAGATTCTGGATACTGTTTCTGAGAGTTTTCTCAGAAAACAAGACTCCAGGGAACACCTAGGCTTTAATTCATTAACTTTTAAATATATTATATATAAATATATTTATATTTTCATTAACTTTTAAAAAGCAGTATGAACTGAAAATTTTACTTAGTAGCCAGACTTGATGGAACCCCAAAAATGATTTAAAGCACATTTTACACACTGAAGACTTGATAAAAATTATGAAAAATAGCTTATGGGTACCATTGGAATATGTCTATTCATCAGACACTGTATTAGGCTACTAAGCTCTTTGTATGCATTGTGTCATTTTCTTCTTATAACCAACCTATCTGGTAGGTAAAACAACCGAGGTACAGTGAGGTTAACTAATTCACTCAATTTTACAGAACTCGCAACTATGAGGTTCAAGGCAAAAACCTAAAGCACTGCTTCTCAGATGTCAAGGTGCATACAGATCACTTGGAGAATTTGTAAAGTGTAGATACTGTGCCATTTGGTCTGAGATTCTGTTTTTCTAGCAAGCTCCTGGTGCAGTCTACACTGTTTATATCTGAACTACAATTTCAGGAGTAAAGAGGTAAATATTAAGCCCACAGCCAAAGTAATAAAACTGTTCTGTCCATGTTCCTTCTCTATTTTCAGATGATGAAAATACATATGGAAACTCATATTTTAAGGAATCCTTTGTGTTTTTAACACTACAAAGACAAATCATGTCAAAGTTAAAGATTATGAAATAATGATCAACTAGACACGTGTTATGAGAACCTCTGTACTCAGGCGTTGTAGTATCTGCTTATATTTTCTTGGCAAAATTTATCTTTCCTGGATATCATTGTCCAAATGCATGGCCTGAGAGCTAAGCATGTGATGCTTCACAGAGAGTTCATTCTCAATGGTTCTGCCTACCTGTCATATGACCCCCCCTCTGTGTGCCTGCCTTGGACAGGCAGACAGGAACAGCATGGGTGACAGTGTCCACAGATAGGGAGAATTAAAGAGCCAGTTCTCATGGTGGCAGCAAGGAGTCTGGCAGTCCACGACTCAGGATGACTTGAGAATCTGGAGGACCAGCAGAACTTTTAGAACACGGGGCCAGCTCTGTGCCCTTTGTAGAGTGAGAAGTGTAAGTCAGTACATGATATGTATAACTATTCATGGTACCATTATTTGGAAACAACATTTAGAATTTAAAGTGAGAAGAAATTCTCAGACTTGAAAATGGACATATCCTTTGCCCTAAAAATTCTGCTTCTGGAAATCTATCCTTTAGAAATTCTACTACATGTGCATGTCTGCACAGTGATGTTCAAAGGAGCATTGTCTATAATACTAAAACATAAAAAGTCTATCATAAGAGCATTATTTAATAAATTATGAATATGCGCTATGGAAGACAATATAGACATTGTATATAGGCACACAGCCTGGATGTGAGAAGGTGTCCAAGACACTGTTAGATAAATAGATCAAGTTTCAGGACAACCCATTAAAAAAGGATCCTATGGTATAACTCCTCCCCATCTGTGAAGGTGCCTTTGTGCATTGTCATTTTGGTCTTCTTATAAAAAATTACCATGGAGTGGAAGATTGACAAACAATAGAATTTTATTTTTCATAGCTGAGGGGCTAGGAAAGTCTCGGATCAAGGTGCTAGCATGGTTGGGTTCTTGTGATGATCTTCTAGAGTCTTCAGAATGCCAAATTTTCATTGTATTCTCACAAAGCAGAGGAAGGTAAGAGAAATAAATCTCTGGGGTCACTAATGCTTATTTATTTTCTCTCTTTGTATGTGTTTCCTGTGCACGAGGTTTATGTTCATCTTGAGGGTAGGTACATGTGCATAATATAGCTTGTTTCTTTTTTAAATCCCTGTCCTGTTCCCACCCACCTTTCCCCTTCACCTGTGAATACCTTTTCCCATTTTCATTCTTATTGTTATTGCTGTTCTCAGCTCATGTTTATGCCATATACTGTCTATATGCACTGGAGTTATTAGGTTCCTGTACATGGCGTATCTTAATTCCACTTTCTTCTCCTTCTCCTACCCTTCTCCTCTCACCCTCAGTCTCCTGACTTCCTACTATTTGCAAGAGGTCTATTTCCTGTTGCCTTTTATCCATTCTGTATCATTCTTGTTCTTTGCATTCTGCCTTACTCAAATGGGAGACATCATATGGTATTTAATCTTGTGTGACTGGTTTACTTCACTCAATACTGTATTTTCCAGGTGCATTCATTTTCCTACAAAGTCTCCAACTTATTCTGTTATACGGCTGACTAGTATTCCATTATTTATAAATGAAAGCACTACCTTCATAACCTAATTATCTTCCAGAGTCTCAACCTCTTAATACTATCAGTCTAGAGTTAGGATTTCAACACATGCATTTTGGGAGACACACATTCAGTTCATAAAATATACATATATAAGTTTTCCTTATCTGAATCCTTCACACTTAAAAGAGGTTACACTAAGAAAGTACTCACCAATGAACTGAATACTTGTAAATATACCCTCTACTCTAATGGACCACTTCCCAGTTGTCATTGAATTCTCAGGTCAAAGACTCCACTACTCTGGCTTTTCTGGTTGTGGGCTCCATAAACTCAGTGCCAATTCAGTGCAACATACTGCCAAGTAACAGGGCACATATTGCAAAGATGCAGGATTTCATGAAGTCTGAGAAAATGACGTGGGAGAACTGATTGGATATTGCCGAATGCCTTTGGAGTGTATGGTACCTCATAAAACATGGTAAAAGAAAATAGTAAGTGAAGATCATAAAAAGCACCTGATAAGAGAATTTGAATATAAAAGATTAAACAATGTCTTTGACATTTTTAGAGAAATGATCCTGGTCTGTTGAAAGGAAAAGTGGTGTGGAAGAAAGGTGGCAAAGTGAAGATCCTAATGTTCTGCTTTGAGTGGTTTTATATTGTTTCTATCTTCATGAGAAAGCTGTCATTTGTTATTTGGAGTTACATTTTTAAAAACACAAAAATATATTTATAAAGAGCCTACTTTCTTAAAGAAATGAATATATGTCATATATGTCTATTTCTCAAACGGCCTGGTAGAATATGCCATGGTAAGATCCTACTGGTAATCTTGCCTGTCTTCATTTTCTCATTTTTGAAATGATCTTGCATTGATTTATAAATAAGAAAAGGAAATAATACATGCTGAGCATACCTAAACTTAAATCTAAAATCCAAGCTACTTCAAAATTAGAAAATGTTTGAAACTTTTCACAAAATTCTACAGCTGATTTCTTGTGACAGATTTGGATTTACTAAAACTATTGCATAAAATTTTCTCATGGTTATGTGTATAAAACATAAATGAATTTCATTTTTAGGCTTGGACCCCAAACCCCAAGATACATTTATATATATATATATATATATATATATATATATATATTCCAAAATAAAAATAAATGAAATTCAAATACTGCTTGTTCTGATCATTTAATGTAAGGGATAGTAACCTGTAGTACAAAAAACTGAAGTGACAGTTTTAGAGAAGATCTATTATGATTTTCTATTAAATAACTTATTGTTACTTGGTTCATTAGGCTGTTTGAATTCCTGTACCAGTTTGCTCCAAGTATCACTTAATATCTCATATTTAGATTGTTCCAAATCCTCCTTATCAAAACAATACAGAGTAAGCATAGTTGCCTGAAAGTTAATTAATATTTAAAAAGTGAAAGAATGGAGAGAAAAATGGAAAAGGTTTTTAAAAGGAACAAAATACTTCCTGCTGGAAAATTGGACACTGTTGTGCACAGAAACTACTAGCTATCTAGAATTCTCTAGGGATAATTTTTGCACGAACCACAGATTTGACAGAACCCTTCTGCTGACCAGTTTGCATTTACCCAGGATGTTTTTGGGAGAATTATCAGACAGCTCTTTTGCTTCCATGGGAAAGGTGGATAAAGACTTGAGAAGCAGGTCACTGTGGGCTCCTCAGAGGGCTGTGACCTTCTTGGAGTGTACACTGTGAAAAGCAGAAAATTAATTCATCGATAGGAGTTTGAGCAAACTCAGGATCAATTTGGTAGGAATCTTTAAAGAAACTGTGCTTAATAAAGTTAACCTACAGGCTTGACTCCTGTTTTGAAAGGCCTGCTTTATAAGACTGGCCTTTGAGTGATGTGTGGGAACTTGGATTTCTGCAAAGGGTGGTTCCATGTAAAACATATATGTAATTATTTTCCTGTTTCTCAGTTCATGAGCATAAAGGTGTGGAGAAGGACACTTGAAGGGCAAGGCACTTCTGCATCTTTAATACTTACCTCTCTTTAAATTCTTTTTACTAAAGTTTTTAGTTTAAGTCTTTGTCAAAATGAAGTGTTTAGAAGGGCAAGGGGATTTAGATGAAGACATCTTTGATGGATTTTCAATAAAAAGACTTAATATGTCCTGAGAATGGTAATGATGGTAATGATGACATCATTCTGCCTTCCAGTAGCTTATTGTATAGTGGGGTGGGGGCCCTGGTATGCTACGGTTGGTTTCTGTTGGCTTATGAGAGCCTATTTTAAGATTTCCATGACTTTCAGAAATCTTCTGAACCAGTTTCTGCTACTTTAATGGCTTCAAATTGGTCACAATAGTATTCATACCATAGAAATTGGCACCTACAACAAATTGCTGCTCCCCCTCCACAGAGAGTGGTTAAACTCTCCCCTGCATTCCATTGGAAGACAGATGAGATAACTAGAGGGTTGCAATACTGTTAGCACTGCCAGGAGTGAGCTCTTGAGATACGTAGGGGTTTCAAATGAGAAGATCAGCACCAAGCTGTGGCCATTTGCTATGGATAGACTGCTCCTTGGTGCTGGGGTCTCAGCCAGTGTGGAATTCTGCTGTTGGTGTGGCCAGACCCACTCAATTGGCAGCCTTTGGGCTTGTGCTGCTGATTAGGCCACAGGTTCTGACTGATCCTCATCAGAGCAAGGTACAGAGTGAGCCTCTCCTTTCTTCTGGAACTTCTTATTGCATGTTCTCTTCTAATCACTAATTTGAACCTTCTGTGCTGCTCTCTCCCTCCCTCTCTCCCTCCTTTTCTCCCTCTCTCCCTCTCTTCCTCTCTTTATGTGTGTATACATATTTTGGTACTGGGGATTGAAACTGAGGTCTTGCACATGCAAGGCAATTGCTCTTCCACTGAGCCACACACATTAGTTTAATGACTTTCACACCACATAGCAAAGTTTTTGCAGATTTGGGGAAAAACTCTAATGCCAAATTTGCTCCAAACTTTTGACACTTTTTTTTTCTTTTTCTTTTTTTGAAGGGAGGGAAGTCATGGAGTTGCTGTCTAGAAGAGGTGGGATGCACTTGGGAGATATTTTTTGGAGGTAGAACTCAATAACTATTATTTGTTCTAGCCTCCTGTACTCTTCATTTTTCTCCTCTGGAAAAGGTACCTCAGGGTATATTCCCAGAAGGAAGTTACATAAGATTTCAACATATGTGTGTAGAATTAATTGGATTCTTTCTGGAGATAAAAAGTCTCTGAGGAAAAAAATTCACACAGATACAACAAAACAAAGGCACCCCTTTCAGATCAGAGTCCCTTCTTTCTGAGTGCTAGAAGAAGATTAAAGAGGTGATCAGGACCTTCCCATCATGCCTTGCAGAACATATTCTCTTAAAAGTCATGCAAGAACTAAGGACAAAATAAAAGGAAACATTTAAAAAGAGTCAACACAGTAGCTAGTTTCATTTTTTTTTTTACTTGAAAACTTGTTTTAATCATCAAATTTTGGCAGTTACAAACCTGTACACTGTTGGGGTTTTTCATTGTTGTTGTTGTTGGTGGTGGTTGGTTTGTTTTTCTTCTTTTTGTGTGTGTGTGTTTTTCTTTGTTTTGATTTTCTGTTTTCTTTTCTTTTCTTTTTTTTTTTTTTTTTAAGAACATAAGACTGAATACTGCCAACAGCAATATATGCAGGAACAATCTATTTCCATTAGGGACAAGTTTCACTTCAAGTGTCAGCTTTCCCTTTTGCATAAGGTTTGGTGTGTTGTGTGTGCAAGTTTGGGTAGGTGTGCGTGCATGTGAAGAAATGATGGACCGCATTCTGACTCTTGAAATGGTACAACAATCAGGTACTTAATAATGGGGAAAACACATTCATCCTAAAATAATGTCAATACAAAACATTTTCTTGAAAACAAAGAAAGTTAAATGAAAATAGTAGAACCAAAGAAAGGTTACAGTACATTTTGAAATCATTAACAAACATCATTTTCAAATCTAAAATCCTTTTTTTTTGTGTGTGTTTGTAGTTACCTCAAAAGTTTAGAGACTAACAGCATGGATGACTTGGAATTATATTCGACCCTCCAAATTAAAGCATCCTGATAGGCATCAAATACAGTATCTACAAAAGCCTGGAAAATTGAAACCATTTATATACAGTCTTATAAACATTTTTAACACCAAAACATACATCTTTTACAAACCAGCCTGTTTGCAACAGGTAAATGTACAAGACAATCTCTGATACAGTGCTTAAAAAGAACAGCCTCCATTTCCAAACACATTTGTCACTCCCAAAATGCAGTAGTATGGGCTCATAAAATTGTTAAATAGTAGCAATTCAGGTATTTGTTTGCTGAAAGGTTGCTATAGTACATACTAATGGGTCCAAACACAATCCAAATGACTGTACAATTCTCTAGTGCATCTTAAACATTGGAAGAGACTAATTATGGCCTTTGTGTATTATTACGTACTTGTAATTATTGCTTTTCATTATTACATAAGAAAAGAAATGCCTTATTCCTTTCCCATCTTAGCCAGCTGGCTAAATATTAACTGATGCCAACCCTACACATGATGACTTTAAACCTCATTATTAGTAATCAGAAGCCTAAAGACACTGGGTTTTCATCAGAATAATATGCAGCTGAACATTGCAAGACACAAACCAGCAATAACACATACATCTTCATGGACTACACAAAATGATGACACCAAAGAAATGCCTCTTCACGTCTCCTTTTCCCATGGCTTGAAACAAGAAGTGAAACTATCAAAGTCTAACCACGTTAGCAGTATCTGTGTGCTCACAGGGCAGCAGAGCGAAAAGGCCAGACAATCACCTGAACAATGCATGCAAAATGAGTATTCGGTCTTTCTGAATCATTCCACGTAAAAATGTTACTTTAGTCTTAGAATGATTTATCTTGGTCGTCTTTCCTCCGCCCCTTTGACTTTGATATGTAGACACAGCTTTAGTGAGGGCAACAGGTAGGATGAGGGTGGAAGAAGCAATGGAATATATAGTGATTTCCAAGGGAGGTACCAGGTGAATCCCAGAATAAGTTCCCTTTCTAGGGTGCTGAATGATTAGAATGATAGGTCAAACCTCAGATGCAGAGGCTTGGCCTATGACATTACTAAGTCTTTGAATATGGCATTTCACAAGTGGGTACACTGAAAGAAGACATGAATGGAACTCAGCAGCAAAATACTTGTAGAGGAATGGGAATAATTTAAGCACCTACTTTATTCATTGTTTATTGCCTCATAGCTCCTATGTACTGTATGACTAGAGTCAACAGTCCAGCTACTTTCAACCTGACCAGAACATGTGCAATTCAAGTAAAGTGCCTACAACAGGGTAGTGGAACATGGCTTCCAGGAGATGGCACATAGGTGTCAAGAAGATCCTAAGTGGCTTAAGCATTTTCTATGTGGTTCATCACGGTGGAGGCAGCAGGAACAAACACCAAGCAGTGCTAGTGGGAAGAAAAATGAAAACAAAAGCAAAAACTGCACTATAATTGATGACTGACCTAAATTCAATTCTGTACTCATAATTTCCTGCCATTTTTAAGAATTAATTTAATTAATTTTAGACATTAATTTAGGAAAGTAGAATTTGATGAACACCCAAAGAAACATATGAATTCTTTAAGCATACCATTTCTGAGGGTAAGATATAGCAAGGAAACAAGATTATGAGGATTACAGAGAAATATTCTATATTCATGGAGAATACATATTTTCTTGCATTACAAGGAAGGAATGCTGGGAAGTCAGAGGGCCCATCAGAAGCAATTGGTTGCCATGCTCAGTGCAGTTTAGTGGTGAACAATGTTATTTAAAGAGAACATTGTCCAAATGGATGTTTCTAGTCGTTGTTCAGATACTCAACTCCCAGTGTCAGATTGGGCAAGTCTCTTCCTTTGTCTTGGTATGTTTCCTCTTTTATGAAATGTGAGACTTTGACCTGCAAATCTTTAGGACTCTACTAGTTCTCTGAATCAGCAGTCATCCCACCTAATTCCACCATGGCTTGACTGCAACCCATTTTGTAATCTACAGGGAAATTTAATTTCCCAGAAGATGAAGAGGTATCATGTGTTGAAAGATATTGGATCAAAATGTAAGATATGCTTGTCTGCATATATTTAGTTGCAGAAATATTCTGCAAAAAAAAAATAGGGAAACTATCTTGAAGAAAGAGATATTTTACATAAGTCAGAGCAAATGGTGGGCACCATTTTCTTTGGTGATTTCGTGACTGCATTAGGATCTATTTATGCCTTCATTACTGTGTCAGCCAGGCATCCTCCCTCAAAGAGATGCTGTGTAAGCAGTAGTGACTCATCAGCACTAATCTCCTTCTTGTATTTCCTGGGGGCAAGAAATGAATTATTGGTTTTACTTTGATGGTTTTTATGTCACTGCATTATTAAAACTGTAGCAGTGATTCAGTTCTATCCCATTAGTTTGTCATTTTCTCCGTGATTCCTGAAAATGTGATTCTTACATAAGAAAAATATGAAAGACTTTATTCTCAAAAGCAGCTTTAGTGAAATTCATTTATTTCAAGACCACAGTGTGAATAATGTCTCCATGAGTGGGTCTGACCAACAGATAAGGAAAAGAAAGGCTGAAAAACCTGTGAAATGTATCCACTTAGAATGTTTGGGAATGAAAAGAGATTATTTTTAAAATGGCAAATGTTCAGAAACACTCCTACAGTGAAGAAAGTGGATTAAACATAACTGAAAAAACTAAAAGTATGTCTGGTGGATGATATGTAAACTCATGACAGTACAATTTACACACCAATGCCAGATATCATCAGAACCTTTGAACATAGAAATTTGCTCATTAAGCAGATAGTGCAAATATGCAATTTATTTACCATGGTCACTGCATGGGTGGCCATAATCTGATTGAAGCAAAAGAAGAGAGTCATTCAACTTGTCAAGTTTAACTTTTAAGTACTGGGTTATTATATCTCCAATGGAATAATTCTTCTGTCAGTTTTGGAAAGTCATAGCAAAAGCCCACAGGTCAGATGGGAGGAAAACCCCAAGATGTAATTAAATATTCATACCCTTAAAATTGAGGTTTGTTCTGGAAAATTATAAAATACTGTTTTTAAAAAGCACAGTTTTGCTTTAAGTTTATACAAATGGCAGTACCAAAATTAAGTGAACTGAATTGGAGTAAAATATGGCGTTTGGTGTTTTTCTAACATCACTGAGATCGGAGAAATTGGAAGGTACACCGTGCTCACTGGCAGGATTTTCAGCTCAGTCCATTTC
This sequence comes from Hydrochoerus hydrochaeris, assembly GCA_004027455.1. Taxonomy (NCBI): domain Eukaryota; kingdom Metazoa; phylum Chordata; class Mammalia; order Rodentia; family Hydrochaeridae; genus Hydrochoerus; species Hydrochoerus hydrochaeris. The sequence goes on along the minus strand of PVLA01000184.1, from coordinate 513,345 downwards.
CTAAAACCTTCAAGCTTGCTTTCCTCAAGAGCAGCCTCACTGAGTATTGAGTGTGAGCACATATTCGTACATAGGCCAAGACACACATACAATTATAATTTATACACAATAACTAGTCTACTTTCCTTTTTTAAAAATGCAATTATTTTATAATGCTGATACTACCAATTTAGAATAACATGTGCCTTTTTATCTGCATTATTAAGAATTGCATTTATTCAGGCTGAAAACTTTGAAAGCATCACATTTTCTTTTTATCCTGAATTTGTGAATTTTGCTTAAACTTCTAAATCTTGTTCTAGAGAACGATATAATAAGAGAGGCCAATTCATGTAGCCAAATTAGAATTATAGTGATGGCTATAAATGTTTACCAGAAAACACAAAACCAGATAACCACATTCTTTCTAATGTCTGAATAGCATTAACCTCCCCAGCCCACGTGGTGGAAACCAAACCAGCCTCATATTGCTCTTCACTGATCATGTTCTCAAAGATCAGAAAACTCAACTATATTATATTGGATGCTTCACACAAACAAAAAACTCAGTATACTACACATGTTACTCAAACCTAATTTTATAGCTGAAAATTGGGCAGCTTATTAAAAAAATAGAGTTGATTTTAAAGGCTTTAGCCCATTTCCTCATTTGATAGTTGTTTCTCTTTTCATTCATCTAAGATACTAACTCTTCCAACAACCATTACTACTATTTCCGTTTACTACGTTCATTTCATTGGCTCAAAATGACATGCAACAATAGTTCCCTGATTGTTGCCGGTTATTAATACTGCAAGGGCCGATGCTGTCACACTTTTCAGGGCACAATACTGCACAAAGACATACAAGACCTGCTGTTTAAAGTGGTGAGTGAACTCATTTCCCACTCTGCTTGGAATTCTTAGCCACGAATGTAGGTACCTACTGCAAGAGTTATTGGTCCCCTTCAGGAGTAATTTTTGAGCCTGTCCTTTTCATCCAGTTGGATCAAGCTTGCTTGCGAATACTGTAACTTGTGAAGAAGTTCCTTGGGGAAAACATCCCATTTCCATAGAATCCTCTCCATTGAGGCACAAGCCCAGCCAATCCGCTCCCACCGTTTCCATGATAAACAGGGCAAAGAGCCCTCAGCGTGTCCTCTACACTTGGGTCTGGTGCTGAGTCTCCACAAAGGGTATGTGAAGACTGGCGAGGCTGAGCTCCGCCACACTCTCATAGTCACTCACGGCCACTTCGGAATCTTCGAAGCCGCAGGTGACCGACACATCTGAGGACGAGGTGCCTCTGGAATTGTGCAAGGATAGAGACACGCTGTCTGCTGGGCCTGTCGCCTCTGTGCCTTGGTTCATGCTGACGGTAAAAGTACTAAATTCACAGCCGGCGGGCGGGCCCACCAAATCCGTTTCATTGGGGAATGGGTGAGGAGGGAGGTACTGGCTAGGGTGAAACTGGGGCCTTCTCCTGCAGTCTGGGCTCAGTGTGCTGGCCAGGGAGACAGGCTGGGAGGGCGGCAGGGCCTCGTATTGGTCTGGGAAGTCTTCAGGCAGGGGAGGGGGCAGCTGGTCCTGACTTAGGAACTCTTCCTCATGAGGAGGTGGGTATTCGCTGTCAATGTCATAGCCGCCCAGGTAGTAATCACTCTCCAGCTCCCGGGTGCTGCCCTGGTGTGCAGACCCTCCATCCTGGTTCTCATAGTTGGGCACTTCCTCTATGTCTGACAGGCGTGCCCCCGGCATCCAATCAGAGGTGTCCCAGTGATAGGCTGTGAGAGAAATGCCATGAAAGTTAATTTTGTCAAACTGGAATTGGGGCACAGCTGGGAAAGGAGCAGAGAATGACCTGGCATGCAAGTCTTAACTTCCAGGAGACCCTAAGAAGCCTGGGGTCATCACGCGTCATCACGTGCTACTTACAAGAGTGTCTCGGGACCAGACACACTCAGGTCTGAGGAGAACAAGCAGTAGCAACTTTGAGAGATGGTGCCTGTCTGCTGCAGAGCCCACACTTAGCCACACCACAGCCAGTGAGGATGTGCTGAAGAAACAATTCGAGACTCCCTGATCCCCACCCCAGCTCACACTTCCTGTCCACATGCTATACACAGAGAACCAGGCTGGCAGCATGCTGGTAGAGAGAGACGTGCCCACTGCACTGTGGGTCACAGAAAGCAGGAGGCGTGCAGGCAAATGGATGCATCACATACAGGGGAGGAGATGCTGGTGGTGCTTTCTCCTTCAACACAGCACACGAGACACCTGCAACATGCAAAATTTATATCAAAGAGCCTCAGAGTGGATGAAGGAAGGGGGCAGGTGAACTCAGCAAAGCAAAAGGTGACATGAAATATGCTGGGGTTGTGACAGTCACCTCGGTTGTAGTTCTGTCCTTGATCCATGACAGACACTGTTTAAATACAAAGTAAAAAGTAAATCTGATAATCCACTTCATGGCGGGGGTGGGTGGGGGGTGGAGCAGAGCATTCTAAAGACTTAAAAAATGCCTCTAAAAAACCGTGAGCCTTTAACAATTTTTATTTTTATAAAATAAAAGATAAATCCTATGTATATTATGCTCCAATTTTATGAAATTACGGAAAGTTAAATGATTGAAATTAATTCCTTTGCTACTATAGTTTTTGTTGCTTTCACATCTCCAGCTCATAGTGGGTGCTCAGTAAATACATATTGAATGCAAGAATGAATTTAACATTAATCTGGATTTCAACTAATGGGACACTCTTCTCTTGGAAGGGATTTTATAAGAAGAGTACTCCATACGTTTAAAAAAAAATTGTGAGCCAGAGTTTTCTTCAAAATTGTTAATTTTATTCCAATCCATACAGAAACATCCAGCATCTTATTTGAAAGTACCTGCTTGTTGCTTTCTCTGTTGATTAAAATCAACACTGGTACAAAGTAACAAGGAAGTAAAATGACTAAAATAGTAACTCTTCATGCAAAGAAATACTATGGAAGAAAAAAGTAAATACCTTCATTCTCTATGTTGTCAACTACATTGTTGACAAGCTGAATGACAGTCACTATGGATGCTTGTGGCAGGAAAAGAAGACAGGGGAAGGGAGGGACAGTTTCAAGTTAGTTGTGTATTTTTAAACACGTCAAGTTCTTTTTAACAAAAAACACGAAGATACAGCACATAAACACTGAGAGCCTTCCCGTACTGTCTTTCAGGATCTGTGTCAATGCACACTTTTATCTGGAAGGTCCCGGGGTTGCTGGAATGGAAAAAAAAAAGCAGCAAGTCCAGGTGCTGTCCTTTTCAAATGCATGATTGGCAGAGATTTCTGGATCATAAATTCACACTTCATGGCCCAGTAAAATTAATCTAAGAAGGCACTGGCTCATCAAGTTCATGCTAATTTCTCATTAGTAACTCCCAAAGGCTCTCGGAGGAAGACCTCACTGTTCCCCGGAGTAATTACTTGGTGACCAGTCATGCTGCTTCAAACCTAATGCCAGTGATGGAAGATGACCTTTGAGATCTGATGGCTTCTCACTCAAATGATGACCCTGATAGCCCAGATCAACTCGAGATGCAGCTTTTACTAGCAGTGTGGAGAGAAATCAGCAACTGGCCTCTCAAATAGTAAAAATCACATAGGAATTCTGCATGGTCTGTTTGGGTTGCTTTAGTGGCTAATACCTGCAGGTTGTGGGGAGATGACAGGCTTCAAATGAATTTGATGAAATTTCTTCCCACCATCTGCCTGAGTTAACACCCATGATGTGAATCATGAAAGGGCAAGTGAATGCCTACAAGAGGCTTTGAGAACAGGCAACCAGCACCATTGCTGGTGTTGCTGCCTGGGAGGTCAGAAATTGTATGTTATTGATATTTTACACACCATGCAAACTAGTTACAGCTTTTCTTCTGGCTGAGGATAAGAAAGGAGGGGGCACTGAGGCAAACATCTGTGTCAAAAACCTTTGCCTTGATCTCCTGTGCATGGTCAGAAATTCACTATTATATGGCTTGTTATTCTAGCAGAGAGATACAGAAGCTTCTTACTGCTAAGTGGAAGACACTGGGGTGACGGTAGGGGAACGTAGATCATTTTAAATCCATGTTTACTTTAATGGACAGGGTTCACCTGTCTCTGTATTTGCTTTGGAGGCAGACTGTGCAGTTTTCATTTTGCACTTCTGTGTATAAAATTTTCAGGATATGACTCTGCACAAAGAAGAAATTCAGCAAGGCTTTCTGGAATGATGATTAGATAAATTAATAAATACCTAACTTTCGCCAGTTGTTGCTAATTGGGAAAAATGACCTAAGGTACAAGTCATGGTAAGGCTGCCTGTCCTTGTGACGATGATTAGAAATTATTTTTGTTTTACCACCATAGGATAAATATTTACAATTCTGTGATGGTTTCTGCTTTCCTCTCCTGTTCTGCACAAAACAATCTAACCTCCAGAGCTGGTTCCTCAGCTCAGGAAACTCAGATCAGCATTTCACATTTTCTCTATAGGTTTCATTTATAAAAAGTAGAGACAGCAGCTTTGGGGGCATGGAGCAGTCCATAAGCCATAAGGACTTGCATGCAACATTCAGGGAGGATGTACATTTCCCTAAGGTGCTGCTTCATAGATTTTTTTTGGCTTTTTTGAAACAGCATCTAGCTGCATAGCCCAGGCTGGCCTCCAGCCTGTGGCAACCCTCTTGTGTCAGACTCCTGAGTACTGGCCTTCTAGGCATGTACCACCTGTCTGGCAATCTTTAATTAAGTCTACAAGAGCTCGTGACCGCAAATGATTGTAAGGCAGATTCAATGAATCAAGAGGCTACTAATTCTATAGGAAAGTAGCATTTCTTTGAAGTAATTTCTAAGGGTGGGGAGGTTGGATGCACAGTGAAGAAGGAAGAGATCATCAGAAAAAAAAAAAGAAAGGAAAAAGAAACATATCTCTTTATCTGCTATAAAGTAGCCCTTGGAATGAGGTAACTGTATCATATATTGAAACAAAGAGGGTTCATTACTGGAGGCCCAGGGAAGCTTTGTTAACCCCTGACTGGGGTCTGCTCAGAGCTGCAGTGTATGGGGGTTCCTCTGGGAATGACACGTAACAACAGAGTTAATTAGAAACCTGCTGAAAATGCTCAAAAGCTCATGAACAGGTAAAAAGCAAAGTTGCTCAGCCATCACCTTCCCACTAACCTTTGTTTTCCAGCACAATAAACAGAACCCACCCACAGAGAGCACAGGAGAAATCTCACCATTGTCGTCACCAGAGTCAGACTGGAAGGAGCTGAGGGACTGAACTTCAGAGGCGCTGCCTTTATTACTGCCTGAAAAACAGGTCACTTCTCCTGGGTTGTCAACCCCTTTGTCTTCGTGATCAGCCAAAGAGAAAGCAGAAATGACACTGGTTACCTTGTGCATATGTTAAGTCCTGTTCCTCCACTCTCCAACTTAGTTCATGGCTCTTTCATTTGCTTAGAGAAAATAACAGCTCCAAAATAGGAAAATGATTGTGCCATCGGGGGCAAAGGTCTGTCAGTCTGATGATTTACCTTATGGATTTGAAACCCTTCACCTGTGGTAAATGAGCTTCCAAATAGCTGACAGTTGAAAGTGGCTGCTCCCTCCGCAAAGAGGTGTCTACACGAAGAGTGAAGCGAGAATGAAGTGGCTGCATTGCTCTTTGCCATTCAGACTTAATTGACATCATTTACATGAACTGATGTGGTGTCAACACCAGGTTAAATGAGATTACTTTTAAAATAGGGGTATAAATATTTTATAGGTAGGAATGCCATCACATTTATTATGGTTTCCATCTTTGGGGAACAAGTGGAGTTTTCAATTTTGCCTTCTAGGGGGCAGTGTGGCATCATTTTTGGGAGTGCTGTTCCCTGCCCTGTTTAGCAGGTCAGTCAGTGGTGTGAATATGCTCTTTTAGCCACGTACTTCTTTCCTCTTTACTGTACAGAGAGATCCTGAACAGCAACCCCCCTCCACGGCACCTCACACACACCAGGACTATTTTCTTGTATTTGATGAACCAAGGGGAGCGATAAAAGCAACCCACATTTTGGGGTTGTCAAGTGCAAAATGAATTAGTTGCCCACAGATCGTCTCTCCAGCTAACTCTGCCTTGCTTAACAAAGAAGAGAATGTATTCAATAAAACCCAACAGTACTTTAGGGGTCAATACAAGTTTTGGCCTGAGGTAGGTCCTGGCAATAAAGCTGTCACATCATGAAGTGGTGGCAGAAAACGATCACTAGGAAGAGCTGCAAATCATCATGTAGCATGAGGGGACAAACAGGCATAGGGTTGTGATTAAGGTAACAGTTCTTGCTTATGGCCACAAAAACCACTGTTTCCTCCATAAAGGGCAGTTAGGAGAAGGCACGATGCCTCTGCCTCTGCTGTCAGACTCTGAAGCCATGGCAAAATGATGAGTTGGATAAACAACCAATATAAGTGGCCAGAGGCACCAGGGAGAAATTCACCTTCCAACAGCCGCACTGCAAAATATGAAGATGTGCCTCAGCCAAGCACGAGGTGTACACAGGCTTAGCCCTGAATACCAGAAAGGAAAGGCAAGTGATCCACCCTGGGAGATAGTGTTGTACATGAAACTCCCCCACAACTCCTCCACTTATTCAGAACTCTTTTTTGCCACCGCTAACCCCCCCCCAAACCCAAAACCTTAATTAGCTAGTGGACTGACAACATTCTAGTAAGGCCCAAATCTGCAGATAATTTAAGAGTAGATATATATTTATGGTTTAAATCCAAGGGCAACTATTTAAAATATAAATGTGTCTACTGAAAGAATCAACAGATGGCCTGCTGGGCGGCATTAGAATACAAAGATCTCACACTTGGCCCTCCTCTCTCATCTCTTGCTTCCCTCTCCCTCTTTCCTGCTTAAGTTTCTAAGAAGAGTACTGATGAAAGCATGAGTTGTAGTCCCGATGCACAGACTTCCCTTCATTAATTATGAACCTTAAGCAAGTTACTTTATCTGCTCAAGCCTGTTTCCCTCCATGAACTGATGGGCTGGTCATGGCACTCAAATGGTACAACACCACCCAGCTGAGGCACTGTAGACCATGCAGCACCCAGCAGGTGGATTCACTTTTTGCATTCTCAACAAATCTCTTTGTCTTTAACCATGGCATTGTGGCTTCTATCTTGATGGTTCCACTAAGCAGCTCTTGAGAATCTAAGAATCTTCTAGATGTTGAGCTCAGCAAGCCATATAAGAGCTTTGGTGGCTTTTATAGTATATCGCACTACTTTGAAACAGCGGGTCTCTCCTCTGTCTCTCCTTTTTAATTGCTGATAAATACAGATATCCTGGTTTCTCCTTTTTGTCTTTTACCCACAAGTAGGAATCTCCAAGGATCTTTGGAAGCTGGTTTCACTACCCTGTATTCACTCTTGCTTTTTATGGAGGAGTTCTATTCCTGCACAGCCAACCATGCTGCATGCAGACGATGCCCAGATTTTCACCTCTAGCCTTGATTTCTCTCTGAACAACAGAGCCAGATATTGTATACTGCAGGTAACCCCACATGCATCCTCTGTACTACTCTAGCTGCCTTCCGGCTTCTAAAAGGCCCTGTTTGATAGTTTCCCGCTGAAATCTTATTCATGCTGAAAAATACCACATGCCTTTATCCACGAGGATACTTTTTTTTTTTTTTTATCTTCTTGGCTGTATATAGTCTTTGGGTCCATTTGAAACCTCTCCTTCCCCTTCTCTCCCAGCATACACCACAATATTGCAACCACAGCTTTTGGAAACTTGATGAAAAATCACAGGTTATAACAGGCCTTGCCTTAGTCTTATTTCAATAGATGATAGGACAGAGAAAAACATCCCTATCCTTTACCCAGAAGCTACAGAGGCCATGTTACCAGCTCTCTGCTTTCTCCCCTTTCTGGTCCTGTTCAGCATCTTCTCCAGGTACCACTTACCTGCTTAGGAACCTGCACTACCATTGCTGCTGAAATGCATAGCCTCTCCCCTGGTGCTCACTAGACTTTGGCTATATTGACCTCCTCTGTACTCTTCAGTGCACCAAGCCCTTTCCCACCCTGAGCCTTTGCACCTGTGACCCATCCCTGAGCCTTAAGTCCTGTTGCATGAGGCCAGAGAGGGGAACTACCTGGTCTGAATCACTTTTCCTGCCTTGTGGTTCACCTTTGTGCTTCATGGACTCCGCATTAGAGCCAAACAGAACAAGTTTCTTTTCTTCTGGTCCGGTGGGGCCCTCTCAGTAGAATGCCCTCCTTCCCACAGCCCTTTTTACCTGTCTTGGAACTCGAATGCCCTGTGCTTCCCTCACATTTTCACTTTAGGACTAGAAATGCTTCATTCTTCTGATCTTTCAGAGCACAGGTTCTGTACATCAGTCAGTTTTTTTTTTTTTTTTTTTTTTTTTTGCGGTACCGGGGATTGAACTCACGACCTCATGCTTGCCAGGCAGGTGCTTATGCCACTGAGTGTACATCACTTACATGGCTATGCTACTCCCATTGGAGCCAGCGGGTGCCCTGTTGTGAGACGTGTGACATTACCCTCTTCAGCCTTATTTCTCCAAAGTGTATTAAATGGAGTTAGAACCATAGTGGCTTTTCAGGGTGGTTAAGGCAATTTTATGCGTGCTGTCTCCCTTCCCCCGATTTCCTCCCGTAGCGCTGGCGCACTGCGGTGCCAGTTCATGGACTGCACACTGCTATGGCTACTCACTCTCAGTTCCTGCATCCCAGCCGTTCTTCCGGATGGAGTCACAGTCGGAGCGGCAGGGTGACACTGCTGGGAGGTTGGGGGCCACGCTGCACACCACCACGCCCCGCCGGGCAGTCAAGATGCGAGGGGACTCGGGGTGAAAGGTGGTCATTTCCTGGTGCTCGCCCCCCAGCCCGTCCACCAGTTTGTCCAGGTTGCTCCTGGAGTCGCTCTGGAAGCAGGGGGTGTAGGCCATGGGACGCACGGGGACCTGCGGGGGCCCCACCTCCTGGTAGACATTGCGCCCGTCGCCTCCGCGCAGGTTGCGGAAGGGGATCCCGTTGCTCTTGTTGAGCAGGGCAGCCGTGGCGGGGTCCTGCACCAGCGTGATGTTGTTGCGGGAGTAGTTCTTGCGGAAGACCTTCTTGCGGAGGACGATGAAGAGGACGATGAGGAGGAAGATGACCAACAGGACCGCGGCGATACCGATGAGCTCCTCCTTGCCCACGTAGGAATGGCCCGCCTGGATATTGGGCACCACCACCGGGCGCAGCCCGCAGTACTGGCCCACATAGCCCGGCGTGCAGTTGCACAGAAAAGAGCCGAACATATTCACGCAGGCGCCTCCGTGTTCACACTCCTCCTGCTCGCACTCGTTGACGTCTTCCTCACACCTTTAGCGAGAGAACACAGAGAAGCCCTCCCCGAGGTCAGCCCAGCGGGCACCCTCGGTGTGCTGCAGTGCAAGAGCAAAAGGCTGTCTTCAAGAGAAGAAAGCGTCTGAAGGGAACTGACGTGACAGGAGTGTGTGTGTGTGTGTGTGTGTGTGTGTGTGTTAATGTAAGGATTTCTGTGATTTAATTTAGGGATTATCATCCTGCATAAACATATTCCTACCAATGCAGTCTTTTCTAGGTCTTCCCCCCCTAGTGGGTGGAGAGAAGAAAGAGTGTTGTGAGAGAGGAAAGAACAGATACAATCGAAAAAGTAACAAGTTTCCAAATCCTGGGAGCTAGGTGTGTATTAGAAATTAAAACTGTGAGTTTTTTAAATGGCCATGTAGTGCGTATCACATTATGTAAAATATGCCTGCCCTCCGAAGGGAACCGGTGCTAGCGTAGAACCTCATAATCAAACATACCAGTGTTTCTGCGGGGAAATGCACTACATGAGAGAACTCAAAACTAGAAACAGCTTTGGAGCAGTTTTGGACAGGTTTTGCCAGTAAATTAGTTTGCCACTAATGCAAGCCAAGCCATTTTACTTCGCAGAGATTTTAAGATTGTAGTATTGCAGATCAAGAACTGTGATTTTATGCCTGTTACAGAGGGTTTTTTTTTCTTTTCTTTTTTCTTTTTAATAGGAAAGAGGATTCTGGTTCTGACATTTTCCTTGTACAGTTGCAGCAGCTTTGTTCCCTCTGGGAATCTGGGAGCCCAAGGCCAGGCAGGTGGGAGGAGAGCTACACAGGTTTGGGTTCTACCCTTGTGTTAATGGCCAGTGCTAATGCAGATGATCAGGGGAAAAGTGACTAAAACATTCAAATGAAAAATAATTAAGTTAATTTTATTCCCTTTAAAGGAATCCATGACTCATTTTGTATGTACTAATTAGAAGACAGGCAAGTCTTTATTCTTTCTGGCCTTAACACCCTCTAAAAGCAGACTTTCTTTCCTTCTTCACTTTTCTCTATTTCAGCACTTGTTCTGTTCTGATACGCTCATTTAAAAAGCCTAGTCACCTACATTTTTGGTAATCCCCCTTTTAAAATGTAGTCAAATGTCCCTAATTTGAACAGATTGAGGCCAGGTCAGTCGGAAATTAGTTAGAATCACAAAGTATTTAAAAATAAATGCAGCTTTATTACTTTAAATTACATCCAGCAATTCAAAGTCAGCTAACTATTTCCTGGTAACATCCTCAGGAGATTTGCTCTAATGAATACATAAGACTGATCTGTAATTAGAGTATCACTTGCTTGAGATTTTATATATATATATATATATATATATATATATATATATATACTTCTAAAGCGATCAAGGATGGTTGAAAGTGACATTTTACTAAGAATTTAAAACATTCCCTTTCCATTTGGCTAGCACTTTAATTTCACTCATTTCTTGGAGGAAAAAAAGGTTTGTAAAGGGAAGGGAAGGTTTAGTTTCTAAGAATGATCATAAAACCCTAGGTAGTAGAGTCCAGTTGAAGGAGACTGGAGAATGGGTAGTATATTTGCCCCAGAATTCTATGGTAATGTTAGGTGGCATAGATGACTTTCTTTATAAGAATTTTTTTAAATTATGAAATACACAACAATGATGCAAAAATTTGAAAATATAGACAGGTACAGAATAAGCAATACCAATTACTCATAACCATGGTAGCAGTTTTAGTCCTTATTAACATTTTAGCTACTTGTAAGTGCTTTTAATATAGTAAATACATTAATACTATGTCAGTCTTAAACATTTAGTCCCAATGAATTGTCTACTGCCTTGTTTTTTTAGCCATAAACAGCAGTGTACCAAGAGGCTGTAACACAATCTCACTTACGTGACCCCAGTGAGCCCCGCTTTACAGCTGCAGATGAAAGTGTTTCCTATTGGGTCACAAGATCCTCCATTCCGGCAGGGGTTTGGGAAGCAGGCTGTGATCTCGGATTCACAGTTTCTCCCCGTGAACTGCGAGAGACAGGTACATTGATAGCCTGGGGAAACAGAGGGCCTCATGAGGCATGGAAGCCATTGGTGATGCTCAGAGTGCTAGATGCAACATAACATGTCCTATTGGTTCTCTGTTGAACCATATTTTAATTAGAGCCCAGATTCCAAAGACAATGGGCAAATCAGTTATTCAGAGTATATCTTGCCACAAAAATGCCAAGTTACAATTTGAATTCCTGGCTAGTTGACAAAAATGTACCTAATTAACCATATAATGAATGTTACTAAGATGATAAGAGACATGCAAGGGATAGAGTCCAAAAGCAGATAGATGACAGGGGAAAGATACTTTCTTTACCACGCTGCTATTGTAAATAGCAGTGGGAGTAGTGTCCCACTGGAACCACACTCCCTCCTTTCTCTGCTCCCTCTTATCCAGGTGTCCTTTCATCTTAGCTAAGAATGAAAACCTCAACCTAGAGAGGAAGAGAGGGGAGAGCAAGATACAAAGAGCCTATTTCACAACTCAGTTGTAACTCAGGTTGACACGTGTACTTGGTAATTGGAGAATTCCAGTGTCCATCTAGCTCCCCTATTCAAATTCTGATTTTTATTTTCTTTTTTCAGAAACCCATCATGTAAAAATAGGCATTAATGTCCTCACTGGAACATTAAATATCAGATGAGGTAAGATTCCAAGAGGAAGCAGTATTATTTTGTTATTCCCTATTGATGAAAAAAACCCTAAAATTCATTGTTTTTTTGTTGCTGTTGTTAGGGTTATGCCTGAATGTTGTAAACAAATAAAGTTTTATTTTTTAAAATGCATCTCATACCTTGGCACCTTTTTTAGTATGTCAGTATTTTTTTCTGTGAAATTTTGCTCTTTTGTGACTGTTTCATTTTGTGAATGCCTCTTTCAGTCTTAGGCATTTTCTGTTGACTTTCTACCATATGTATTTTATTTCAAACCTTCAACCCTGCAACAAATGGGTACTTTTTTGATGGCCGTAGCTCCCTGTAGATCATATTATTGAAATTTTAGTTAAATCAATAATCAGGGCTGGTGATATTAAAATGTGTTATATACATGTACCAACTCTCCAAGATGAATGTAACCATTGGTACTGGAAACATGAGCAAATAAAAATAAATATTAAAAAACAAAGAATTAGTGTTTGTCTTATTGTAACTAACTGTGAAATATTATTTACAGGTAAGATATATAATGAATTATGATGACTTTTATGCACAACTTCTTGTTTTCCCTGGAGTTAAACATTTTTCTGTTTTGGATTGCTCATTCTCTGAATACTCATTGCTAATCAAACTTTCCATCAACTAGGTTTCTCTAGTTGAGTTACCCTTGGTGACCTGTACTTCCAGTGTCTTGAAGAAGTCTGTCCTGAGGCCTGTGCCTGATAATCTTTTGTTAATTCTGTTTCACTGGTGAATTCTGATACATTATCTAACTTTTAAGTTAGAGCATTTCCTTACTAGTAGTAAATCCTCAGTTATAAACTCATAATGGAGAGTGGGGTACTAAAACACTGGAAATCTGATGGGAAATTCTGAGCATATGAGTAGATCTCATTAACTGTGAAACAAATACCTTTAGGCTTGTCAGTTTCTCTAGAAATCACTTACCATCTGCCTAGAGACAAGATGAAGGTGTGAATCCTAACACTGGAGGGTTTCAGTAGTGAAAGAGGAGGAGCAGGAGGAGGAGGAGGAGGAGGAGGAGTGATTGTGCATCTCAGCATCCAATGAGCAACCATAATTACTTTAATCCCCATGTGCAAACACAGTGCCAGGTGCTCTCAGTCCTGAGGTCCTGTGCTTCAGTAGCACCCGTAGGCTCTGTCGGGGTGGAGGAGAAGAGGTTGCCTGCCTATGCAAGGGAAGGTGGGGATCCAAACCCATTCTACCTGCCTCCTCAACAGGCTTTCTGCCAACTCTTATTTTAAGCCTCCTATGGTCTGCATATGATTTAAGTGTGTATCTAAAGCTGTTGGGAACTTGGTTCTCATTCTAGAGATGTGAAGAGGTGATCACACTTTTAAGACGTGAGGCATAGCGAGATGTTAGGCCACTGAAGGTGTCCTCAGAAGGAATCAGTGTTCTCATGGGATGCCAGCTACACTATGGCTTCGCTCTTGTCATGTGGTCTGTCTGTCTGCCTGTCTGCCTGTCAGTCTGTCTGTCTCTAACACATGGTCCTAATATGTCTCTGCCCTGAGGTACTCACCAGAGCTGAGCAAATGCTGGCACTATTCTGTTAGACGTCCAGAACTGTCAGCTCAGTAAACCTTTCTTTATAAAATATCTTGTTTTAGATATTTGGTTTTTAGTAACAGAAAACATACTCATACAGAGCCCTTCTATTTCTTCCTCTTCAGAAGAGGCTAATGCTTCCAATTCCTGAGTCTTGGGGTTTGTGTTCTTGGTTTTTCCTTCTACCAGTTTGAATTCAGTTTTCTTAGAGCTTCTCTTCTCTTTCTCCCTCCTTCTCTCCTCCCCTCACCTCCCCTTCTCTCCTCTCCAATCTTTTCCTCTCCTCTTCCTTCTTCCTTCCTACCTGTCCCTCTCTCCTCTTCCTTCTTCCTTCCTACCTGTCCCTCTCTCTTCCATCTCTAAACTCTAATCTTTTCCAATTCTTCTCATTTTTTAAGGCTTATGATTTATTTAAAATCCTTTTACTCCCATGATAGTGTGGTTGTGATAGCAAGTGATCACCATTACCTTCAAGTGGACAGTAAGGACTTCCTTTTTCCTAAAATCTGTTGTAGATACTGTGAAGAACCATTCTCTTTCTTATAGAGCTATTGGGCTAAGTGGTTAGTGACTGATACTGGGACTTTATATGTTGATTGCTATACATATAAGGTAGTTAAAAATCTATAGACTAAACATGTACAGTACTTTCATAGATGGTTTACTGAATCCACATTGTTGGTACAAACTGTCCAAAAAGCCAGTCAGAATGCTGTGAGCAGGAACCAGCAAGAGGAGGTATGACAGCTTCAAATTATGCTGTCTTAGGCTTTCCTCCCAAATTTGGGAAGTTGTTCATTTTAATGGAACTAGAAATTGTTGAAAGCAGCTGGGATTGGGGAAAATGCTTCCTTGCATGACACCTGGTTACTCTTGATTGGAATGACATATTACCTAGAGATATAGTATTGAGCTGGGGAAAGAATTTTTTTTAGACTAAGGGGAGGGGTGGGACAGCCATGGCACAAGAATGTGAAATGCATGTCAGTGATGAGGAAGGAAGTTAGGAAGGGACTAAAATAAGGTGAATAAACTCCCAAGCTCTGATTTGGCAAGCACCTGACAATTTCTCGAATAAAACTGAACAAGAAGCTGCCAGAGTCTGGGGAGGGACAGAGATGGGCTGCTTGGAAGTAGGGTCATTAGAATTACTGTCCTGAAATATGAATTCTACCCTGGGACATGCAACTGATTTCTTATCTGATGACAAAGAAACAATTCAGTGTCTCTGTGCTGTGACAAACCAGGATTTAAACTAAGACATTACCTCTACTGCAATATTTTCCTTATGTACATTTTCCTTCTGCATTTTGTCATTTTCATCACCACTTGTGGAACATATCACACAGCTTGATTAAGCAAGTTGTCTGAGTCATTAACACATCCACACTGACTGAGGGCATGAGTACTCATCTCAGAGCTATGGGGGCAAGGAGAAGAGAGAGGCCCTCTGAGACAAATCTGATTTTAAAACCTTAAATCTGGAGGAGTTTTGATTGTTAATGCAATGAAAAGAAAGAACAATAGTACTTTCTTTTCTTGTTAAGAAAGCACTTCAATTTGGTTTTTTTTAAAAAGGAAGAATTATATCAATTGTTCAGCCTATAGAGGCTGAACAAGGCTTATTTA
Organism: Hydrochoerus hydrochaeris; assembly: GCA_004027455.1. NCBI lineage: Eukaryota > Metazoa > Chordata > Mammalia > Rodentia > Hydrochaeridae > Hydrochoerus > Hydrochoerus hydrochaeris. The sequence continues at coordinate 498,065 of PVLA01000184.1, read as the reverse complement.
TCAAAATTAACCTGTTCTCATGAAATATGATTTATTATTTCATTATCTTGTCATGGGCCCTATTATGAGTATAATGTCAGTAAAGTCTGTCATAATGACACAAAGTGACCTAATTGTTTAGTGTTTTATAATTACTCTCAGTCATCCTGTGGAGAATTTAATAATTCTACAAAAGGAAAAGAAAAGGCCCCACTGACATCTCTGGTTCAAGCAGTGCTGAAAATGTTAAATGGTTTGTTTAAGGACAAATAATGAGTAAGTAACTGAGTTTGAACTTGAATCCAGGCCTCCTGATTCTGAGATATTTCTGTACAAGACTGTGCTGGCACTAGAACTTGCCAGGGAGCCAGAGCTTTTCACTTCCTGGGATTAAGAAGAAGGGCTTTGCAGTTATTTCCTGCAGCTATCCATGAAGCAGACATGATGTGATGAGATGGACAATATTAGACACTCCTGGGAGCCAAATAATCATCAAATAATAAAGTGAGCAGCATAATAAAGTTTTCATTCTCCCCAAACATTACCATATGTGGCTATCATACAAAAAGGGAAGAGAATTCCAAGAACTTTCTAGCCATTATTTGGTCACAAGTAGTATTTGAAAAAGAAAAATATATTTCACTGGATAAGCTCAAAGTCTTAATAAATAGTTTTCATTGAGTGGTTTTTTTCTTATTGAGTGGGAGAATATCAAACAAAAATCATAACTGGAACAATATCTTTTGTGATAGAGAAAATTCTAGAAACTTTCTATACATCAGATCTCATAATTCTTGCAACAATTCTAGGGCATAAGTACTATTATTATAGTTATTTTATAAGTGAGGAAACTGAAGCTTATATAAGATGGGTTTCTCAAGGTTATCTATGCCAATAAGTGGCAGACATATGCATTATACCAGTCCTTGGAGTTTTAATAGGAAATGATCCTACTACCACTGAGACACATGTACAAAAAAAGTCTTAGCTTTTTCTCCTCAAATCTTGGCAAAATGATAAGTATATTTTTAAGTCTTGCCTCAAAGCTATGTTCCTGTTTACCATTCTTCTAGTTATAGCAGATGCAGATGGTTTTGAAATCTGCACCCAGGCAAACTTAAAATGCCTCTCCTTTCCTTGCTCAAGGAAGAACATTACAAAAACTACTAAATGCAAAAATAGAAATAGAATAAGCAATTATAGAGTGAACTTAGGCTGTGTAGGCAAATAATCAAGATAATTCCAACCTTACTCCTTTGACTTATAAGTCATTTTCTGATCCGATTCATTCAGATAATGGCCTTAATCTTCTGCCCTGCTCACTGGTATAAGTGAAGATTGTCCTGATCCATTCAATCCTTTGATAAGGAAACATTTGCCTGCTGGACAATGGTAGAAATAATGCAAATGTGTAACAAGCTCTTGGAATCTGAAGTCAGCATCAAATGTGATGCGTGATGCATTGTGGATTTCATTTACACATCCAAGAACTTACATGACTTAGGAGGCAACTTTAATGTGGTGGTGAGGCCCTGGGTTTAGTGTGTGATCACAGCTTGGGTGCTTTACATCCAAGAACTTCATTTAGTTATTTATTTTCTAATGAATGTTTCTTAGCAATGCTTGCTTCATAAGGAATAGTAAAGCTTTTGGATTCATAAATCAAAATACAGCAGCACACAGAGAGGTTCCTTATTGTCAAAATTTTTATAATTACTTTGGGTTCTGAAATCAACCTCATCTCTGTGTGGGAAGCCAGTGAGATCCACACTCTGATTTTTAGGCTGAATTCCAGGATATATGCATACCTTTAGTCCATGTAAATCTCAGTGTGAGAAATCTGGTGAACACATCATCACCTGAGATGCTAATCACAGTAGGGGCAGCTCAGCAGCTGAACATGGCATCCATCATTACCTCACCATTTCAATTTTGATTTCTTATGACTTTTCTTTTTCACCAAGCAAGGTACAATCCAATGCTTTTAAACTTTGTAAAATAAACAGCTTTGAAGGGTGTAACTTTTCCTAGGAAAGCCATATCACTTTTTCATATATTGTACATGGAACCAAACCTTTAATATTTTCTTTGAGTATCTGGAAGCCTTTAATGTGTTAGCAACATTGGGGACACAGTAAATTCTCACCTTCTGGTATTTTCCTTTGTGTCTGCACATAACCTACTTTAGAGCTTTGAGTTTTTCTACAAGTGTTTACAATTTTTAACGCTGTTACTGAAAAGATTTCCCAAGGTGCAAAAGAACCAAAAATATTGTAAGAGAGTTAACTCAGTATTTAGAAGACAGTCACACAGAAAATAATTTTTTCTTTAGGCCACAACACTAACTGAAACCAAGTGCACTGTATAGTCATTGCTGGTTTAGCTTTTCCCTTCCTGTATGCCTGTTCAGTGGGCGAGTGGGCAGGGCAAATATGGGAACCTTATTCAGCTCCCTTACACTGTCTGTGAGAAGAGGGGGGCCATTAAAGTGGAATCCATTAGCCTCAGCGGCAGTACTGGGACCTAGAGCTCAGCACAAACCAGGCACTTAACATTTGATTGATCAAATTTATCTAGACCTTATGTTGAGGGACATAAAATACTCAACAAAACATGGCCCAGAGTAGCTTGGGAACATCATTGCCAAAAACACTTCTATGCCCAATAGTTGGCAACATCCAAGAACACATTTCATGCAACTTCATAAAGCAGAATGTTCACAATGGCTAAAAGAGAACGGGCAGATAGGATTATTCTTTATCTTTTAAGATGAGCTCAGTGTAACACAATTCTTAACAAGGAGTGAAATTCCATCTTTGTACTAACATGATTTTTAAAAAGTGCTGTACAGCAGGGCATGGTGGCACATGCCTATAATCCCAACACTCAGGAGGCTGAAACAGAGTGTTCACTATGAGTTCAAGGCCAGCCAGGGCCACAAAGTGAGTTCAAAACCTGAATTGCACAGTGAGATACTGCCTCAAAAACAAAACAAAACAAAACAAGCAAACAAAAAAGCACTGTAGAAGTTGTTCATCTCATTTTCAATTTCTAAATGTCCTTTGTTTACCTCTCCTGGAACTCCCTGAATTGCTTATCTGCAGACACAATTTTTAGAAATCCTGAATGTAAATGGAAGTATATAGAGTGTCTTAGAGACTTGTTAAGAATAGAGAGGCCTGAATTCTATCCATATAAATTCTGTAAGTTAACTCCCCTACTCCTCAACTTTTCTTCCCAGTAAGTTCAGAATTTGCAAATATTACTTGGTTATCTAAGAGAAGGTCCCTCGGATGAGTGTTGCAAATGATGGAGGCAAGTAAATAGATTTTCTTTTTTCATTAAAAATCAAGAGACCTGTTTAACAAGATCTCATTTTAACAAGGTCTTCAGGTGAACTGATGTATCTTAAAGTCTTAGAATCATTATCTAAAGTGTGAGAAAAAGCTATCTAGTAGGTTTTCCAGGTTCCAGGACAGTTCAAAGACAGAAAAGTCAGCACATTAACCACGGCTCTTATCAAAATGGAAATTGACTCATTGGGTTTGGAGTGGGATGTGAGATGCTTTTTTCCTAATATTTTCTGTGATGCTGATGCTGGCGGTCCTCAGAAAACACTGAGAAGCAAGGAGTAAGATGATAAGATGGGAGTTCCATGAACTGGGTCAAATTCTAGCTTCATTACTTTTATCAAACGTGTGATGCTAAACTAATTACTTAGCTTCTTTGGCCCATTTTTTGTAAAATGAGGATGGATAGCTAGGCAGGATGAACAGAAATGTTCCCAGAATTTTGTTGTGAGAATCAAATGTTGTGAGAATTAAAAGTGCACAAGCACTTACAAGTTATACACTAGTGTAGTAACAAACACATAATAAAGGTCTAACAGTAATTCTCACTAGAAAGGATTTATAGAATTTTTCATTTCAGGAGTTAGGCATCTAATCACGTGCAAAACTAACTGAGGGATTATTTCTGGCCTGATGACTGTGTGACTTGACTTGCGGCATTACATCACCAAATTATAGCTTAGTCTCAACTCTGTTTGCTTTAATGGACTTGAGCTGAGCATGACAAAGCAGGAGATGAGCACTCCTTATTCAGATCATGGGTGCTCACTGGGCTCTTCCTTACCCACTGGGTCTGGAAATGCAAGGGTCAGAATAGACCTTAGCCATTTCTTCTCCATAGTGGTTGCTATTCCTAGTTTATATTTAAGAAATACATATAATTTTAAGGCATTACCAAGAAAGGGCCTTTCTTCAGTGGTTGATTTATAAGTCATATTTATACTCTTATTACAAGTTAACATTTTGGGCTCTGATTCCCCTGGGGTCTTTATGGTTTGCTTCTGGGTCAATCAGGTTATAACACTGGTCAAAAATGCTGACCATGTCATTCCAGGATTCAAGATGTGGCTTCCTTGACCTTCACGCCAAGGGTTTGATTGGATTTGGGGATAGCTGGAGTAGAGTCCTGCTTCTCTGCAAGGAAAAGCTTAGTCTTGCGGGTTGCCTGTTTTAAAGGTTATGAGTGTCCTGGAACAGTGTGCTAGGATAACCACAGTTTGAGAATTGAGTCTGTGACCAGGACACCCAGCATTCTTCAGAGGCCAAGGGGATGACTATGCTATAACATATTCTGGAACTATAGAGCAACAGAGTACAGGGCCCAAACAACAGAAGGATACTCACATAATTATCTTTTGTTATCAGCTTTGTCATAAATATCTAATCACTTCCAAAGGCCCTCGTTCTGCTTTCTCTAGCTTATATTTCTTCTTTGAATACTGCCCATATCTTAGTCTTTCATCTGGGTGCTCCAGACTGCCTTTCTCTGTGATTAGACCTCTGTGGCCACCAGAGGTGATTCTCAAGGGCATGTGTATTCTTTCATTAAAGATTTACTTTTACCATTCTTTGTAATCTATCACAGCTGAGAAGATTTTTCTTTTAAGTTAGCTGCTAATTAACTGCTTTCATAAATATAAGTAAAGGCCAAATTGTTGGTTCTTTCTTTTCTTGTTTTTCTCCCCTCCTCTGTTTGGTACTAAGGAATTTGCAAATAGGGGACAAGGACCTTAAAATCCTCTGATAAGAGCAGACAATGGAAGCAAGAAAGGAGATCCTGTTCTTTTTACTTAGAGGACAAGGCCTAATCCCTACAAAAGGGAAGTAAGTAGAAACCTTATCTATCAGAAGAGAAATCCTGTGCATTCGCTTCTCCAGGGAAGCAATAGGAACCCTCTTGGGTTTCCTAACAAGTGGCAAGGAGGTGGCTCACACTGGGCTCAGAACCCCTGTGTGTGAGAACCTTAGATTCTCTATCTGGGCCCATTGTCCAGGTGGCTACTAAGAGAAGAACCAAGGGACTAAACTTGGGAGTAGCTTTAGTGGGAGAGCTGTTTTTGCTTGGCACATTTGCTGGACAGAGGTAGTAGGCTTGAAGGAAAAAAGTTGTGTAATTGAGATGAAGAAAGATACTTTCTTCATTTTAGGAAAATGTAGCCCCTGTGTAGAAAGGAGAGACTTAACCTGATACAAGCCATATCATATTGTAAAAAAAAGACCCTCTGGAGGAATGATCGTCCTGTAAGGAAAGAATCAAATCCTAAGCCCAATCAAAGAAGGAAGTATAGAACAAGAACATAAAAAGGATGCTCTATAGGCAAGGTTGGGACTCCTAGGAAGGGAAATGATAGAGTTTTTAGAACATGTAAAAAGTGTATAGCAGCTAAATTTTGGTTAAAGAGCTAAATTTTGGTTAAACAAAAATATTTTTAAAAATAGAGAAAATGCTGTTTTTCATATAAGCCATAGTTATTTAATTAACAGCAACTGTGCTAAATATTTAGCCAAAGGATTTCATAACAATTAAAAAAATAAAATGCGCACTGAAAAGCAGGATTCCAAGGTCTTTTTCCTTCACTCAATTATTATTTTTTTTAGAGATAACCCAATGTGGAAGCCCATAGCTTTGCCAGCAAAAACAACATCCTGCCATCGTTAAAAGTATGTTACAATTTGTGGCTATGTACCCAGGATTTGACATGGAGTGGTGTTCTATTTCAACCCAATTTAATTATATGCTCCTTTTATATATTGTAGATGGCTCACACTAGCAGAATTGTTTTGCCTGGTGGAAAACTGGCCATGACTTCTCATAATGGGCTGGTTTATAGAACCACTGAAGTATAGTTACTGCCCATCATTCGGGAATTATGGCACCATAACAACCCTTTATTTACATATACTGCTGAGACAGTAAAAACAGCAAATAGATTTCTTAAATCGAGACGGCAGAAATTTCCCCCCAGGGTACTTGGCCCTCATTGTGGCAGTAACACATGCAAGTCTAAACAACTTTGGTGTCTGTATTTCAGCAGTGCATCATTTCATGGACAGTTTATAACATTCTAATAATAAAATGGACTCTAAATTTGGAGTTGGGCTTCATGAACATTAGATGGTAATGCACACAGCAGAATATGTGATTTGTGAAGAAGGTTTAAATTTGCTAATGACACTACTGCTGAGCGACTCTGCAGAAAGACTGAGGTGAAGTCAGCAGTCTGAGTGCCAGGAGCTGGTGACAAGCTTTCAACCAGGAGAATGTGTGGCCTAGTTTACACTAAGAGAGACACAGCATCTAGCATCTTGGTAAAGGCAGGAATTCTTTTACCTTTACACTCCTAGGTCTTAAATGATCTTGGCTTTTCCCTTCTTAAACATTAGAGATCTCTCTCTCTCCCTCTCTGTCTCTCCCTCTCTCTGTCTCTCTGTCTCTTTCTGTGTGCGTGCGTGAGCGCGTGCACGTCCATAAGCATGTATTTGTTTTTGTCTGTCTCTCCTTCATGAAATGCCTTTGGAAAAAATTATTGTGGCAAAGCATCACTACTACCCCTCCTGAGGTTTTACTGAAGTTTCCCTCTCCTTATTCTTGACTTTTACTCTTTATAGAACTAGACTTAACACACATGTTTCAAAAGCATGCTCTAAATACCTTCACTGTATGTCTGTTCCTGGGGTGGCCTGGGGTGGCAGGTCCACTCTCACTCTTTCTTAGCTTCTAGTAAAGTTATGCCTGCACCCAGTGAGCCATGCCAACCAGGGAAAGAGTTTTGCACTGACATTATAAACACGACTGCTACTCAACAGTCTGCAATGACTGGCAGGTGGCTCATGAAGGCACAGTTTAAAAAAGAGTCCTATTAGTCCATGTCCCTGAACTCTGGAAGGGTGTGAGGTGGACAAGGAATGAGAAGGCTGAGTGGAGCGCTGCAAATGTCGGAGTGTGTGTGTGGGGGAGTAGGGTGCTCCTGTAATTGTCAAGCCCTGAAGTTTCTCTTGGAGCGGGTGGATTAAGAAGCTCTGCTAGCATCCTGGGTGTGTACTCCTCTTCAGGGGAGCTCTGGGGTTGGAAAAGGCTGTGAAGGCGGAGCCTGTTCCAGACTTGTTGCCCTTCCTCCCGTCCCCCCAGGGTGCCCAGGACGCAGGGGCACTCACCCCCTGAGGGCAGGCCTGAGCAGCTGCCTCCGTGCTGACACGGGCTGCGCTCGCAGGCGTCGGGGTAGAGCACGCAGCCCAGCTTCAGCTCTGTCAGCCCCACGACCTCGGCAAAGCTGCTGCGTTTGTTCTGCAGAGGCAGCTCGTTGTTATTCAGCACCACGGAGTCCAGGCAGCCCTGGAAGCCACTGAGCACCTGCGTGACCCGCGTGTCGGTCAGGCTGCGGATGTTATCCGCCTGCACCAGGGCGCCGAAGTAGATGGTGCTCTCAGCGCTCAGCGTCTGGAAGTAGAGAGGCGCCCTGCGCCGCTCCACGTAGCTGTCGTCCAGGGACAGGCTAGTGAAATTGCGATTGAGCTCCAAAAAGACCGAGTGCCAGCTCCCATCGTTGACCATACGGCCGGAGATGCCCAAGATTCCGGGGCCGCTGCCGCAGTCCAGCTGGAACCACAGCTTGCCGTCCACAATCTGTGCGGGAAGGAATGACAGAGCCCTTTTCAATTTGCATCTGTCAAGATAGTCCCGAACAGCGCGATCCTCACCAGCCTGAGACTGACAGAATGCTCCAGATGGACACCGCTCTTGATTCCGTCATGAATCTGCTGTGGTTTGATTTGTAACAACCAGCACCCCCACTCCAATACCTGCCAAGAAAATGCATGCCTGGTGTTTTACAAATCTTCCTGTAATTAGTGATACAAGCTCAGCTTTAGAAATCCACGGTTATATTTAAAAATGTTCCTATTCTTTGGATTTCTACCCTTTAAAAATGTACAGCAGTAACATATTTCGAAGCGTGTTTATTCTCTGCACCTTTCTCGACATTTTCAGCACAGGAATGCCTTCTGTGAACCCATTAATATTTATTGGACATCTACCACGTGGTAAACTGTGTGCCGGGTGCTGTGGAGCAAAATGAGTTATCTCTGTTTTCCTGGGGATTATGGTCTGGTAGAGGAGATGACCATACATACATACATATATATTCCCTGAATAAGTTTATGTGAGTGTATTGTAGGGGAGAGAAAGAGGCCAGGAAGAAATATAGGTTCCCTATTTCCCAACTCTATGTATATTTTAGATTTTAAAACTTTGCTATATTAAACATTAGTGTTATTCTTAAGACTGTCTGTTGGTATGCTGCTTGTCATCACACAGTGCTCAGGGCTTGGCCATTTGCTTAGACTAGATGTATGTTTAACAACATCTGGCTCTGCAGAAGGATCTTATGGTTAGCTGCTCATGCCTTGAAGGTGCTCCAAGGCCCTGGGCGAGGGTGCTGCACTGAAGACCTGCCTGCTTTGTGAGTAGCATTGGTGCAAAGAGGGCTTTTAACTTTCTGTAGGAGACCAACTCCAGGGGACATATAGGCACAGGAGACGAAGCATGTGCCAGTGAAGGATGCTGGCTGGCAAAGAGCTGCTGGGTAGGGATTAATCCTCCATGGAGATCCAGGTTCAACTATTGCTGGAGAGTTGGACTGGCTTTTGGCACCTCTGTGGTTAACCATGTCTGCATGTATTAGAGGCACTAGGTGGCTTTAGGATCATGGGAATGAGGGCTGGGCCCCAGTCTAGTCAAGTTTATATTTGGCCATGAAGGGATTCACAGCCAGAAGCTGTGAGACAAAAGCCTTTTTTTCTGGTCTATGTCTATGACCCAACAAAAAGATCCTGGGGAGGCCAATGTCAGAGTCATGAAAGACGGGGTGGCCATCTTTGAGGATCTGCTGATATAAAGCACAGGCATTTGAGCATGGAAGAAAGGGGGGGGAAAGGAAAAGAAAGAACATGAGAAGACAACACAGACCCTCCAGACCACTAACAGCTTAGGAGATATAAATATCAACTGAACTCATAGAAATAGGTTGAAACCGATTTCTGAATGTGTTTTGCTTATGATAGACTTAGCTATTATCACAGCCTATTTCGTTCTCATAAATAGAATGTTTCGCTGTCCATCTATGTTTCTGCATGTTCCAAAGACAGCTAATTCATAGGAACTCTCATTTCTACCTTAAGACTCTTATGGATTTTCCCATCCTGGCACCCTCTAATTTGCATGTAAAGGTATTAGGATCAGATCACATGAAAATATGTGTATAAAAAGGCTAGGGACTCTGAGAATAAGAAAACTCCCAGGAATTTAGTAATGCTGAATCTAATTAAGGCTCTGTCAAATACCACCCAGGTCACTAGTGAGAATAACTTGGCCCTCTGGGTTTGGGTTTGGAGAGTAGAGAGAAGAAATGTGGCTTATTTTATAAGAATACCAGAACCCAGGATATAGCTCCACCATACACAACTTGCCTGGCAAGCATGAGATCCTGAGTTAGATTTCCGGAACAACAAAAAAATTACCATAGTTGACCCTGTCATAGATAATTCATACATACATAATTTTCTCTGTCATATAAATGTTCAGACATAAAAGGATCAGACTGGAGACATATCTATTTCTATTCCAGAGAACTTTCACATGTAATCTTATGCAATTTCATTTGCCTTTTTGCTTTTTAACAAAATGGACTGAATGGATATTGTAAATCATGTAACAGTATTTGCTCAATGGCAGCTCCTGGATAATATCCATATCTGTATTTCAGTATAAGTAATAAAATAACCGAATGTGACTTTGGAGACTACCTTCTTCTGCCACAGCCCATCTGCTGTTTTGCCCTGTGGCTGCAAAATGCTGTCCCCAGTCTATCATGCAAAATCTGGTGTTAAAGATACATTCATCTAAGCTTTTGTAAAAGGATACTCAGTCAATATTACTTGGTTTATTCCTCCTCCCCATATCCACCTCTTCCCCAACTGTATAATTTCAAGTTACAAATTTACCCAGAAAGACTGACATGACTAATGTACTCACGTACTCATGTTTTATAACTGAGGAACATAAAAATCCCATAGGTACTGAGCACTCTTAAAATTTTCTACTTTTCTGTTGAAAAAATAGCAGTAGCATTGCTAGGTGAAAGCAGCTAGATGCATACACGTTTCTTACCATTTTATAATGACTACTTTTATCTTTGTAATTGTAGGACTTTGGAATTATCAGTTTTGTGTATATGATGAATCACGATGCTTACGTCAAAAGTTACCTTGTGAAAAGTTAATACTTTCTGATATTCACAGGTGGAGAGAGAGAGAGAGAGAGAGACAGAGAGAGAGAACTGGAAAATATACTCTTGTTATATTTAGCTTTTTCTCTGTATTGAGAATAGGGTCAACCTAGTTTTACATGACATTTCTCCTCAAAGGACAAAACTGTCTCAGATCAGGATGACCTGCTTTGGTAGAAAGTGAGATGTGCATGAGGCTGTGAGAAAAGTCTATGAAACTGAAAAGTTGTGCTGGGCAGGGGACAGCTTGATAATCTGTTCAATGACATACATAATTCAGTGAGTGTTGCCCTAATGTTATAAAATATTTAGGTCCTTGGGGTTGTTGGAAATAAGTGATGTACTTTAATCCAGATGTTCATGGGCATGGGGCTTGGGATACAAGAAATCAGAGTTATGAAAAATCAGCTTTGTGGGAAACTATGATTTTGAGTAAAAAGGGTTATTTATGGCACAAAGCTTTATTGCTTCAGATCCTTGGTGTGTGGCTCTTGCAAATGTAGCATAATTATACAATTTGTAAGAAGATTATTAAATATTCTTTGAAAAGGAGAATTTTAAAACCCAATATTCCAAGGTTGCTAATAGTAACTATTTGACACATGCTCAAAAATATGTCTTGAAGAAATAAGCAAAAAGATAACTGATTATCCCAGCTTTCAGAATTTCTTCCTTTGATAAATTCTTGTAGTGCTTTGAACCTGCTTGCTTCTCTACCATGCACAGACCCTCTGATGAGTAGTTATCACTTTGGAAAGTCACCAAATCTCTGAGCTTCAGTCTCCTCTAAAGTAAGCAGAGTCCAAAATATATGTATGTGAAAGTACACTGTCAACTGTGGGGGGGTTATTATTATTTCAAAATGCAATTATTGTCAGTTAACTCTTGTTCAGGGACACTCTTACATAGATCTTGGAAACACATTTTGTAGCGATTCCCGGTGATAATCTTTTGGATTATTGTGGAAAGATCTGGCTATACCAAATGAGCTGTTTTATAGCCCAAAGAAACTTTCCCTAACTTTCTTTTAGACTTCTGGTATCAAGCTAGCCATATCTGAGAATCAGCAAAATGAGGGTATTCTTCATATGCAACCTTCCTAAAAGATCAAAAGCTTGATATATCCAGACTAACAACCAAAGTATCCTGTTCTTTTGCCATACTAGAGAAAAGTGGCTGACATATAGAAAAACCTGTTCTCTTCATAATTTCTCCTTATCTCTTGTCTAGCGATCTGATTTGTTTCTTTCATAAATGTAAGAACAGTCACAGAATCTATTCTATTATTGCTTCAGCTGCTAGGAGACTTGGTGTCGTGATTTGTGTTCAACTGAAATAGTTCCTCATGACCTAATTTAAAAAAAAAATAATAGTGTTCTTCCCCTCCCTACTTCATTGGTCAGTTTTTAACCTTTTATTGTCATCTTATTGGTGCTTCATCTTTATTGCATCTGGGTGTTTATGGTACACCTTGAATCTCTCTTGGAAGACAGGGTATTAATGGCACATATAAGAATGAATACTTTTTACTGCTGCTGAGAGACAATAGTACTTCTGTCTAAGAGCATTTTCATTTCTCAAGGTCTCCATGCAATTCTTTAACTGTCTTCAAGGAGTGCCCTTGACCCCATGGATTATGACTTTTTCTTTTAGAGAATATGAACTGACTGGGAAAATATAAACAACCAAGAGGTGCAATTTAAACAAAGCATTTCAGTTTAGTCATTGAACCAAAGTACAAGGCACACACTGTACATAAAGCCAATGAAATTAAATCTTGCACGAGGCTGCAAATGTTAAGCAAACAGATTCAAATCCCCTCAGTGGATATGGCTGGTGACTGAAAGAGAATATTTGCAATAGTTCAGTGCATCCTTGTCTTGCTTTGAGAGAACCCAACATATGAAAGGCAAACTTACAGAACATACAGTGTGAAGGTGATGATTCACATTACAAAGGGATTAATGAGAAGGTCTCTTTAGATAGTTTAAGACTTTCATGTACAGAGATGGAATTTACATAACTTTCAGAAACATGCTTGTTTCATGAAACACAATGTATCTTAGGAGCTAGAGCTCCCTAGAATGATTAATTATTCTTTCTCATCCCAAAGGATCTGCATATTTTAGACATTTGTAGTGAAGTGTCAAATGGACAAGCTCCATTTTAGGATCAAGTCATTCAGATCCAATATTTTTGTCTTCTCTCAAATTTAGCACTGTATAGAGATTTGCTAATAGAAATTTTCTGTCTCATAAGAACACTGTCAACCAGTAACCTTGTTTCAGCTTAAAGGAGGAGAGAGAATTATCAGTGAGCCCTAAGGAAAGCCACAAGGAGAAGCAGCTCTGAATGGTATTTTCCTGGTAAGCAAACAATCTTTGCATCTCAGGGTTATTTTGAAAATAATATTTGACTCAAGACAAGCTGCTTTAGGGACCAGGAAGGAATGAAAACAAAATTTAGGATTTTGAATTTTTCTTTTACCATGGATATCTGGTTTGAGTATATTTTCTCTAAACCTGTGCATCAATAGTGTTTTTTTTTCAAAAACATTGTTTTCTGTTCTAAAGCTAAAACTGTTCTGAATGAATAAGGATAATATAAAATCCTCCTCAGATATATCTGACTGTTAAACTCAACTTGGTGACTTACTCTGACCACCAAGTAATAATATGTGGTAATACCAGAAGTGGGTACATAGAAGTATAAACAAAAGTTAAGAGAAACCACTGGCATTTAATATTCTCTGCATTTTTCTGCTCCTTCATCTACCTTCATGATTAAAGCCTGGGCCACCTATTAAACTTGCATATGACCTATCAACATCAAAGCACAGAAGCTACAAAGGCCTACTCTGTAAACAAACTTGGAAGACCACTGATTTCAGTCATTCCACTTAGCTAGGCATTTTCTACCAGACAGGCTTTGCGTGTTTCCAAACAGCACGTACCATGGACTGGTGTAGCAACCTGGTGAGAATAGCAATAGATGAAACACGTCTCCCACCTTCTCTTTCCCATACAGAAGGCCAAACCCAGTACACAGTTGCCTAGAATGTGATTTTTGACAATATGAATTGGAGTGACAAGATGGAGAGCTGAGGACCGCATGGAGATTACAAGTATGACATGAGGGACTCTAGAGTGTGGTCCAGGCCTTGTCATTTATGAGCTGTGCAACCTTAGGTAAATAATTGCCTCTCTGAAGTGTTATCCTTTTTCTGATCAAAACAAGCATGCTAATTTATAACTAACATATCATAGTGACTTAAAATCTAAAAAGTGATGCACATAAAACTATTAATATTATTGTTGTCCTTCATAAAGGCACTGAAAGCCCTCAGCTGAATACAGGAAATCTGGCCACCTTAGCGGAGTTTCTGAGACTGGAAAATAATTTAAAAACTGGACTTCTTAAGTCATGAATAAATATGTGAAATCTTCTATTCCCCAGATCTCTGATTTTTTTCCCTGAGCAAGAAGAGGGGTCACCTTCAGAGGTGAGAGGGGACAGCCATGTGTGGTGGGAGAGGGTACAACCAATCCTTTGAAAAGACCATCTCTGCAGTGGAATTGATTAGGAGATACATTCTAACAAACTGTGAATGATTACAGCTCAGGAAAGATCAGTCCTTGAACCTACTCTATATAGCAAGATGCCCCCATCTACCAAGAGCCAATTTGGAAACCAAATATGAGAAAGAAAAGGGACACTGACACATTTCCTCGTTCTGTTGCTGCTCCCTGCTTTCCCTGAAGTCTATTTTGGTCTTTAAACTCAAGCAATAACACCACATCAATAGTTCTCTATTCAAGAGCCAAAACACTCAGGTGAAAACCGACTGCCGGAAAAGATAGTCCATTTTACATACCTTCAGGATGATGCAGGGATTTGCTCTCGTGTACATGATAATCCCGTTGCTTTGCAGAGTTCTCAGGCGTAGAGATAGTTTGAAGTTTTCTTCTTTGCTATTTTCAGAGAGACGGTATTTGATATAACTATTTCCAGCAAAGCTAAGAGAAGTGTGTCCTGAAAAGACCATTACAAGAACATACATAATGCTTTAACATCCAGAAATGAGCAGGGACACAGGAAATCACCCAACAACTCCCCAGTAAGTTGATTAAAGATGGGGATAAGTTAACAAAGGTATTGAGAAGAAACCTGTTTTTATGAGAAACTTGTTCTCCACTTCATGTTATGTTCTAGCCTCAAAATGAAAAAAAATATTAACTTGTCATTTATGAAAAAATATACTAGTAATCTCATGTCAAGAGTAACTTGGTAAATTACATAACCTGGAATTTTTAGTATCACTAATCCCAAAATCTCGCTTTGTAAAATTAGCATCACTAAACAAAAATTCCTAATCTCCCTCCACCCACCACACCTACCCCATCAATCCCTTTTACTTATTAGGTGTTCAAGAACTTGGGAGTCTATGAAATGAAAGAAAAGACACCATTTCCAAATAGTATCCCTGTTCCCCACATAACCTAATGCCAAACTTGTGTCATTGACACTGAAGAAAGGTAACTGGCATAAAGGAAAGCCCTGTGCAGTCACAGGTCCATTTTCTGGTCATTAATTTTAAGGCTCTCCTTCCTAGAATTTTTAGTCTGATCTATCATTGCCCAATTTTGAGTTTATTATTTTTATCACTTCCAACTTTATGTTTTTAATGAGCAAAATAACTGCTAAAAAGCTGCCTTGTTAGGGCGATAGTGGAAAGTGTAGAAGTACACCAAATGGACAATTACCATGGGAACTCTAGAGTGTTCTACATAGAAAACATTAAAGAAATGGGCATAAAGTGACACCAAAAGGAATAAGACATGGCTAGATAGTATTTACATGTCCACCTGCTATGTGTATGGCGTGTGTGTTGGGGTGGGGAGAGAATGATTTTCTTTTAAGCCTAAACCTTACGTGACGTAGGTAAGCATCCTTTCACTTCATGGACAGCAATACTCTTAATATCAACTCGGAAGGAATTTTTGCTTTCATTTTTAAGAAAATACTTCTCCTTTCTTTCAAGGGATCAATTTTAAAACTCAAAGTGTATCAAAGTGTCTTGCACATAATAGGCATAATTATTTTTATTTTCCCTGCAGTTGCTATTGCTACATCACTTAGTAAACACTATTTGGAATCCAAAATTACTATCAATGTGTGTGTATTTTAAATAAATCTTACAACAAAAAGAGAATTCAGTTGGTACCAAAAATGAATAATCTTTTTAGTGGAAAAAAGTGGCACAGAATATATGAATCAAAAGAAGCATTGAAAAATTTAGTGAATATCAGAAATAGAGGATCATTTGAAGTAAGACAATCTAAGTATTATCTTCCCTTATGTAGAAGAAACACTTTTTCTTTCTGGAACATGTAGTCAGTTGTATATTTCCAGTATGGAATCAGCTTACTTAGTGCTTTGGGCTGTTCAGCTATGGAAGGTCAACAGGATTCGCTTGGCTCTATCTCTGTTGATCTGCTTTGTGGAGGATACATGCTATAGTTCTGCCCTTTCTATAAGGAGTCCAGCCTTCACATGTTTCCTTAGTACATTCTGCAGCTGTGATAAATCTCAAGCAAATGTGAGTGTGGAGGTTAACTGAGCTCTAGTCTGAAGGATGATGTTGTACACATGCATAAACGTCTTCTTGAATGGTCTGGGTAATGTATTTTACTCAAGAGCTAGTGTTTCAGGAATATGGAATTAGACTTGTTAACCCATGCCGGTGTGCACCTGAACACTCTCCGAGCTTCCCTGGTGGACACTGGCAGAGAAATGGTCTCCTGCTGGCTTCATAACTGACACACTGCATGTCCCCGGGGCATGGTTTCTCCACACAAGGATCATTGGCTCCTGGGCACAGTCCGCCTGTGACAAAGGGAGAGGGGAACATGTATGGTCAGTACGCAGAAGAAATCACCCTAAATTTTAGCAAGCACAGGAATATTTCAAGAACTTGGCTTTTTAGTCTCTGAGCTGAGTAACACCCAGATTCCCATCACATGTTCCTCCATCTGCCAAAAGCTCACTGTCAGATCAAAGCCAGTTAGGTGCAAACAGTAAATAAAATTCCGTATTTAAGGCTAACATATGCTCGAGTTGCACTTGGACCAACATCAGCAGAAGAAACATCACATACAAAGCCTCTGCTAGTTTTTACTGGAGTGGGATTGTGTGCTTGACAGGCATCTGCATGCAAATAACCTGGATTTAGATTTCTCATATTGCCTGTCTCCGCCCTGAAATCTTTGAGGGCAGACTGTAGAAGAGGTGAGCTGTTGATTCAGAGCAGGGAAAAAAGACATTGCTAAAGAAAATCATGACTAAATTTTGAAAGTGCAACTCACGTTGTTTCCTAATTCTTCCTCGTACGTGCTAGTGCTACTTTATTGATTAGCTGTAAGAGTGCCCTAGCAGCAATTGAAAGTAGGAGAATTACTCTTGGCAAAGGAAGGCTTCCTCTCTATCTGTTTGATGTTCACAGCACAGAAAGATGAAAGGTTAGTCTCTCCAGAGGGAAATCCTGGAAAGCAGATTAACTGATTAAGGCAGAATCCAGGGCCCAAGTGAGTTAGGTCAAAACTGTGGCAAGGGCAGATAGGGATCCACTGAAGGAAGTGCTCTTTTCAATGGTCCTGGGTAATTCAAGTGTAATTGGGTCTCTTCCTACCTCAGAAGAGTTTAAGTGGTAACAGGACTATAGAAAAGGAGACCTGAATTAAAACTAACCTGTAGAAGAAGTGGCCATTTCCTAAATGGGCAGTGGCCTAAGGGAGCAACTCTCCTCTTTCAACTTGTAATGCACTGCACATGAGTGGCTTTGTTCCTTGGCAATAATGAACCCATTATCATATTCTTCTCCATGATGGCTCTTTCCTCATCATTAAGTGCATTGTCCCATGTCAGAGTCATTTTTTTGTTGTCCAAGAGAAAGCAGAAATGTAACGCTAACTACATAAGAACATTTTAAAACTGCAGTCTTCAAGAGGAGCAATACAAATAGCACCAGCAAACTCAGAATTCATAAATCCTATTTTCCACTGCTTTACAGCTTAGTCATAAAAGGCACTTCTGGCACTGATCCAGCTTACAAAATCTTAGAATATGAAGGTATATTTTAGCTGAAAAATTAGAATGATCTCTATAAAAGTTTCTACAAGACCCATGTGCCCTAAAATATATCTGCTAATTTTCTTCCCTCCAAATGTTTATTTTTTCCCATATATTTATCAATACTCATGGAAATTAAAATAGCTGTTTGAATATCTCATGACAGACTTCAACAGGTTTTGATGAGGAATTTTTGTGTAACTTTCAGCACATTCATTCAACAACAACAAGAACAAAACAGTACTTTGCTGAATTCATTCAACAAAATCTTTTTTAAATAAATGGAGTAAAATGAGTGTTCAAGGCCAATAAGTCTGGACATATAAATATGAAGAGAAGTGACATCAACATGCAAACACATGAATATCTTGAAACAAGATAATATGTACCTGCTGGATTACTTGGGCATTACCTTCCAGTTAGAAACAGTTGATGTTTGTAAAAAGTATGACACTTTCCATTCTGCGGGAATACTTTGTTCTCTTTTATTTTAGCTGGTCTAAGAATACACTCTCTATCAGTTTCTACATTTCTGAGACACAGCTGTAAATATTACATTTTTAGCCTGTTCCACTTTTTTATAATGGCCGCATTGCTAAGAAATCTTGGATTACCATAAATCCACTTTAAAGTCGGTTACAAAGAAAAAAAGAGAGCTAGATAATTTCAGATCTGTGGCAGCAAAGCTGTTTATTCCTGTAAGAATCACAGTCACACATTTTAAAAAACAAAACAGCTATAAATGTATATAATAAAAGCTAGATATTGTATTTTAGCACAAATTCAGACTTTGGATGGTTCTACATTTGACTCACATGTTTGATGTTTTGCTTCCCATTAACAGGGCTGGTAGTTGCCACAGGGCTTTTCAGGTCATCACCTGTATCTCTGACTTTGAGTTAATGCACAAACTTACCAGTCTTCTTATTTCCTTGTGTTATTATACACAGCAATTCATACAATTGAATCAGTCATTAATTCATGGATTATGCCAGCTCTAATCCCTACTATAAAAAATGTAGCTCAAGGCTATATTTTAAAACATTACTATAAACAGAGCAAGCACATTCTGCAAATAACATTAAAATAAACATGAGATATAATGTATAGTGCATATTTATATTCACTCTAGCAGCCATTAATTTTGATACATTCTTTTTTTTTTTTTTTTTAGTGGGTTTTTTAGGGTCAAGAAATGTGACTCTTGATGCTTTAAAAATCCTTTCAGAATCCTCTGGTCATAGCCTGAGACAAGCTAAGCCATAAACATTAGACCTGTGGCTGTTTTGGGTTGCTGTGTTCACAGGCTCGCGCTCTGGTGGCTCAAGGGAACATGAAGGCCGATTGGAGTCTGCAGCTCAGTGCTTGCATCGCTCTCCTTAGCTGGGGACAGAGGTGACTATGTATGTGCACAAAATGTAGTCTATTCTTACAAAGAATAGACTTACAAAGTTACTGAAAAACAAATTCCTCTAAGCTTAAGTATTCTCCATATCCAACACTGCAGTCCTTTTCTTTCTGTAAACTACTATAAGAAATTAGCTCCTTTCTAAAATGTGCATTATTAGAGGGACTTGACTTTTGGACACCAACCCTAAGAAATGTTCTGTGACCCTGGGCCTCAGATGGACCTAGGTCTGAATGAACCTCTTTTCAGTTGAAGGCCTAAGTTCTTTAGCTACATAAAATCCACTATGTCTTAAGTGGATACTGAGGGGTTAACTTGGTTTCACAAATCACCTGTTTACCTCATTCCCCTTCCAGGGAAGTGTAAATACCTATTATTGTTAAGAGCTTTAAGGACAGGCTCTCTGCTGGCAGAAAGTACCTCATCAGCTCCTGAGTACCAGTTAAGAGACAAAGTGTCAACTCCCGTTGGCTTCTGGGAGGAAGTTTATCTTATTAACTATCATTAAATAATCCAAGTTTAAGGAACTTGTGCTGTGTTTGGTGACAGCTTGGGGGATGGGGGCTTGTAGACCTGCATACTGTGCATCTCTAGCATCCATCAATTTGGTACCAGCGTGAGCATGAGCTACCACTTTGTCAAGCTCACTGACACCGTTTATTGTATGCCTGGGCAGGACCAGATGATTTTAGCTTCCTGCCATAACATAAAGCAGGGAGAGTAGGGTCTTTTCCTCATTCCCAGGTCCCCTTGGGAAGGCAAGGTGTGTGACAGGAAAGGTTACTGATTGCACTGACAAGCTGCAGACCTAGATTTGATTTAATCACTATGTGGCCTTGAACCACTTCCTTGGCTTTTCTGGGTTTCAGCTTCCTTTGCAGAAAAGTCTGAAAAATGATCCTTCATAGTGTTGTGAAAATTAAATGAGCTAGTGTATGTGAAAACAATTTGTAAAGATTTAAAAATATTTAAACAAGGTCTCAAACCTGGAGACACCAACTTGACTTGGCAACATGGCAGACATCTGAACTCGGGTGTAATATTTACGTGCTATGTTTTTTGGACCAGATTTGTGCTTTCTAAGTTGATACATGATAGAAAATACACGTGCACGGAAGGCATAAAGGAAGGCCTGGAATGTTTCACTCATCAGCATCCCAGGGATGTGCTGCTGGGTGTCTGCACCATCTCTCTCTGGTGTGGCTGGTGTTTACACACAAGTTTCCTCACCAGGAGAAATGTGGACGCAGTGTGGCCAGTCTCTGGAAGAAGGTTTTCTACCTTCTGAAGGGTTGTTCAGGTAGAATTTTTGGTCATTTTCTACAGGGTTGACAACAGTGGTTTGGAATGTGGGGGGAGAAGGGGTTCACTTCTTGAGGTTTCAGAAAGGTCTCACTGCCACATTTATGACTTTCCTCCATTCCTCTTCACAGCATCCCCATGGTGCCCTGGATTAAGTCTACACCATTAGCCAATGCATCAGTATCTAGCTGTGATTATTATGCTGCCACTTTAAGCTGACTCAACCTCTTGATTTATGCCACTGCCTTATTACACTGAAGAATCCACTAACTAATGGTAAACATCCCACCCCCAGGATTCATGTGCTTGCCAAGATGCCATGTCCTGACCAACACCACATAAGCCAATCAGCTACCTTCTTAATTCATGGCCTGTAACAAGTGTTCTAATACACTGTTCTAATACATTTTCCTGACGTCTGCATTTTGAAGTAATGTCTTGTATAGGCCCAGAGGCAGAGACTCCCCAGAACATTGTTTACTTGATTCATCCATCTTGTTGACATGATTTCACTAAAGGATGAGTGTAGTTTCATTTTCCCTTGGGACCATGTGCATGGATGGCATACATATAAGGAGATTTTCATGTTAAGAAGCAGTGACAAACCTCTCCTGGCACTTGGGACTCATGTATGCTAGAGAGGAAGGATCTACAGAGCCATATCTCCTATGAATAGAAAATAGAAACATCCCCATCTGTAGGGGGACCTTTCCTTTTTAAGATTCAGATACAATGCTGAGGTTTTCCACAGTACTGGTATTGGCACTACTGGCTCCCTCATCAATTAGTATTAACAAAGGCTGACTTAAAAAAAACCCTCAATTTCAGATTTTTATTTATTTTTTAAAAACTCTTAAAGCCAAGTATTATACTGCTTTTTATTATCTTGTGTTGATCAGAAGTTCATCTCCATGGCCACTTACCAGCAGACTCTGTTTACCTTTTCTACTATATTCCTCCCAAGGACTATCCTTACTCCATCCCATCCAGCCCAAGTGAACTTGCTGTCATCTGCCTACTGCTATGATGCTGTTTCATGCTTCATGGAGATGAGGATGATATGAGAATTTCTCTCCATGTATCTACAGAACCTTGTCCAGAGCCTGATGGCAAACAGTACACAACTGCTCAGTGAATGAACAAATAAGATGGTGCCCACAATTTGAGTCTTTCTTTTCAAAGCTTTTGCTGTTTAGAATGCATTCCATGCTTGGTGAAAAAAAAATCCATATGACAAGCTTCATTGCTTCTAATGCTTTTTTAGACTTCTCCAAGTTGAACTGATGACTCTCTCCATTATGCCTGCTCTGTGCCCCAATTATAGAACCTATAACTCTTTATAGTGTGTATTTGTTTACAGTCAAGGAGCAAAGGGACTTTTCTTCATTGGCTAGGAAATGAAGATTCAAAGGATCATAACAAGTGTCCTGAGTTATCTAGAGTGCTGGGTATAGAGGTGGTAGTTAGACAGGTTAGATTCTGTGTGAGTCTAAAACAGCAATGGCAAATCTTTGGCACACATGCCTCAGCAGGCTTTTTGTATCATTGAAGGCTCTAAAAGATTTGCCATCACTGGAATAACAGAGTTGTATGGTATTACAAGGAGATGGATTTTTGTGCACTGCTGTATAAGGCAGAAGATCATCTCGAGGTTGTCTTGTGAGACCCTGGCACTGGTGATCAAAAGTGGGCTGAATTAGCATTTCAAGAATATAGTAAACAGGATGTCTGCATGTGCCAAAGACTGGGAAACTTCCAAGTTCTTTCCAAATCTGTAGAGAGGTGGTAAGGTTCAGTAACTGGGATATACTTTTGAGTTAGATGGTTAGGTAAGACTCCTGGTTCACCCATTTACTAGCTCTGTGACCTTGAGTAAATCAGCTGAAATTGTCAAATTTTAGTTTCATTAATTCTGAAGTAAGTTAATGATATGTACTCTTACAAGATCATAGTGAGGGTTTAGTGCAATTATGTATGCCTGAAAAAGAGCGTGGAAACTGACAATAGCTCAACATGTGTTAGCTGTAATGTCTGTCCCTGATTTCATCTGTGCACTAAAATGCACGCTATTTCTGCCTTCGTTGGATCTCATGCTCTTTGGTCTGGAACTCTCTTCCTGGACACCTATATTCTAGGCATCCTTCCAGACCTCGCTCAGGTAGCATTACCTCCAGTGTTCAGTGTTCTCCATCCCTTGAACACATCCTATGACAATCCTCTCCTCCACCAATGGAGGGCACAGCTACCATGTCACTCATTTTCACCCATGGTAATGCTCCATTCATTTCACTGGAAACTCTAGAATCTATTCTGTGTTCCCTATCTCAATAAAAATGACAAATCAGTCAACCGCTTCGGTCATTGCCCTGTAACACATTTAGCTTTAAACTCTGATGGTCTCATTGGGAGTCCATTTCGAGTGTGTCACTGTCATTTTTATCAGATTTTTAAGTCAATGAATTTTTAAAACATGAAAATCAGCACAGTCCTGAAGGTTGTTCTAATACCCTTTCCTTTTACTTTCCTTAAGAGAGCTCCCCGAAATACATCACTCCACATTTGTTCAAGGTTGGTGTCAAACTTTTTTTTACCGAGGTTAAAATGTTCATTCAACATCTGAAGTTCGTCAGGAGCTATCTTTGACACTAGAACTTTGTATCCTTTGAAATTCTGTTCAAATAATGCTAGATGGTAGTGCGAATTTAATAGCTTATTTGGATTTAAAATTCAAGTCTGTTTTCATTTTGTTAACACAACTCAGCATTTTGGTTCAAGATGCTAATGATCATAATTGGGCCCAAAAAATCTGCATGAGAAAAAGATGAGTTGCAAATTGGGAAGAGGATAGAATGCTGAGGCCAAATCTGTATAAACATTACTATACAGGACAGAATGGATAGCCACTTCTATTTATCATGTTAATTATTCCACTAAGTACTGGAAAAGTCCATTTAATGATTCTTTCGGCCTCCCAGGGTAAACATAAGAGCAGCCTATGCTAGTTATGTGTGTGTTAGTGTGTGTGTGTGTGTGTGTGTAGTATTTGTTGAATTTAGTGCTTCCCCTTTCCAATAAATGAGAAAATGCCTAAAAATGCCTACTGCTTACTTTAATGTAAATTCTTCATTGTATTGTTATTTAAAAGGAAACTAGTAGTGAGAGAGAGATTAGTATTAAAATCAAGAGCTTCATGTGTGAAATGGTTTGGACTTACAAGGATGAACATCACATTGTCTCCTTAGTATAAAAAATTGAAGGAGTTAATGGTATTAAAAATGTACAGTAGATATTGTGAAGGTGAAAGGGGAGGAAATATCTAAAAAAGGAAGGTGGTAGCCATTGTTAATTCCCCATTACTTTGTTTTGAAGTCCTGTTCCATCTTTATTATTTTGTTTGATTTAGTTTTATTCTGTTTTGTTTTGTTAGATTCTATTATGTCTGATGGTATGGGCAGCTATTTTGAAGATAACAAGATATATTATGGTAACCATTGTTGATTTCCTTTTCTCTTGTTTTGAAGTCCTGTATCACTTCCATTGTTTTGTTTTGAGTAGTTTTATTCTGTTCTGTTTTGTGTGGCTTTTGTCATGTCTTATGGTATAGGCAGCTATTTTGAAGATAATAAGAAGCATTATGGTAGCCATTATCTTTTTTTGAAGTCCTATAGCACATTCATTGTTTTCTTTTAATTGGGTTTATTCTGTTTCATTTTGTTTGATTTTATTCTCTTTAAAATAAACTTCAAAATAAAATGAAGAGTTTTTTCCTTGAACTTGGAGGAAATGTTTTCCTCTTTAGGTGTAAGATTTATCCATGATCTGATTTCCTGACCGAAAGTCTGAGTCTCCCAGTTTGCATGGGTAGACCTCCAGGCTGTGGCATAAACATGCTATCCATAAACGAGTGTGGCGTTCACCACCTATAGTCAGCTCTCTGCATACTAGAGGCTGAGAGAACTCTGCCTTCCTGGAGTGGTATCATGAGAATGGTAATCAGTCTGCGAGGAAGATAGGATTGAATATTTTTATAGAGTACATTGCACTGAGGTTATGATTCAAATAAAAAATAAAAGAGTCCATGTTATTAAGATGCAGGTAATAAAGTAAGGGATCATGAAGACCCTATACTCATTCAGCATGCCACTCTCATCAGCAGTACGGCCCTGGGCAAGGAGCATGGCTACCACATTTATAAAGTAGAGATTATTATATGTCAGCTGCTACGGATGAGGATGGACCACAGGACCTTTTGACTTTCTTTTACCACTAAAATATAGAAGTTTATTTGACAACTTAATTATAAGTGACTGAGAGATGAGAAGACATTGAATACTTGGCCTGAGCGTACACAGAGCTCTCACTGAAGAAATGCTCTTTCTTGGGCTTCTTCTTGGGCTACTCAGGGGTAGAATGACAAAAACTCCAGACATTCTTGGTTTACTGGGAGAAGTCAGGTTTCCAGGGAAGCAGCAACAGCAGTGGACAAGGGCATTGCCTCTAATCTTTTTGCATTTAAAATATTAATCTTAAACAAAATAAAGCTCAATCTCTTCCATCCCTAACAAAAGTTATACCTCTAAGTATGTCTTTTAAAGAGATTCTGCAAATCCTGCCCACTACCTCTTTTAAATGAACTCATACTCATCTCCAAAGACTCAGCACATACATGGTGCCTGTGCATAAATATAACAGAAGGCCACAGAAGGACTATTTGCTTTCTGTTTTCTAACAGTTATTTTGGAAGTGCTTCAGCATGTAGGTGCTTGCAAGCTGATTTCACCATATCCAGGTTCCAAGGGAAAACACTAAGTCTTTTTCAATTTGAATCTTCAGTGCCTAGGACATTACTGCCTCCACAGATCTTTGCTCTGATTTTTCAGAGTACAAGGATTAATTAGATAGTATAATTTCTCCTGCAGAGTATGCCCCGTCCTGTCCTGAACACTTTTGAAGCCTGCTGTGAGTCTGTGCATGGAAGCCTTAGCAGAGATTTCATGCATAAATCAGTTTCCTTGAAAAGGAAATCTGGGTAAAGCCCAGGTAGTTGGCATTCATAAATTCTGCATGCTGATGACATCTGCCAAAAATGCATTTCACTTAAATAACATGCACGGTGTAAGTTATTTTGCAGTGAATTTACGTATTCTACAGGTCTTATCATCACTGCATCTACCTGATGAAGCAGCTAATAGAATTCATGGGTACCACTGAGTGAGTGTCCAGAAGTGAGTGTCATCTGCACTGCTTGGAAGCTGTAAAATTTTTTTCTTGGAGGGAGCCATAAGCCTTAGGTTCTCCATATAATAACTACAACCAAGAAATTTCTGCAAGAGAAAAGGTCAGGGATGCTGTGTGTCCCTAGTTCCCTTCAAAAATGTTTTACAAATGGCCTCCGTTATGGCTATAGTCCCTGTGGACCAAGCTGACACTTAATAGAAAAAACTCTGGGAGCAATTTTCTGAGAAGGCAGTGACTTGATAATGCCAGACATCTGAGAGAGATGAAGGAGAGAAAGAAATCATTTTTACTGACCACTAGAGCCGTATGACTCCATGCAGCTCTGCCCTCTCATGGGCAGAGGTCAAGGTTCAATGACTGTAGTTACATCAATAAGCATGAGCCATCCTGCCTCTGTGGCTCTGATGGTTGAATCTGTTCCTTGACTACTCCTGAACATCTGGCCCCTGTTTTTAGTGAAGCAAATCGAACTGCCCTTACCCTCTGCAACAGCTTTCTCCCTTGTTCCCCTGCCTCTGCCCTGACCCCCTCTCATCCATTCCCCTCTGCAGCCCTTTGTGCTAGACAAAGCTAATCCTGTCACTTCTTCACTTCTAATAAGCCAGTGGTTCCCACTGCCTGGGGATAATTTCTAAATTCTTCATCCTGGCTAATGGCCCTTGTGTGATTACTGGGCCTGCTCTCTAGTCTCATTTGTCATCACTCTCATCTCTTTTCAGTGAGGAAAAAGCTTTTTCAATCTCCTCATGTTGGTTCTGCTCCCACACTTAAGCCTTCCCATGCAAGCTACTTCTTACCTGGAACACTCTCCTTCTGCTCCCCTGATTGCTACTTGACCTTTATCTCAACCTACAGGACACTCCCTTTAGGAAACCTTCCCTGTCACTGGGCTGTTCCACAGGATTTTGTACTTTTAATGATGCTTACCACATGTGCCTGCCTGTCTGTGTGTTCTGCTCCCAAAGCTAAAGCTCTATGGGAGTGAGGATTGGCTTGTCATATTTCTCTTGCAGCTTCAGCATCTATCATAGTTACTGGGCACACAGTAGGTGCTCAGTTAATATTTAGTTGAATGAGCAATTAAATGCTTATATACCAGGAACTTCTATTCCTAAAGTCTCAGGAGCCAGGAAAGAATTCTCTAAATCATACCTACCATTACAGGTGCAACGCACATTCCTGTAAAAACGTGGACACACAAAACTGATGCGAGCTGTGCTGTAGGTCATGAGTGCATGGGAATCCAATGACAAGCCTTGCTCACAGTGCTGCTCCTGACAGTCCAGCCCTGAGCAGTTCTTCTCCAGGATGGCTGCGATGCGAATGACATTCTCCAGGTGTCTCCTGGCACTGGACAGCTTTTGGATCAGGTAGGCTGGCTTGTAGAACTCACTGCTGTGCATCTCCACAGCAAACAGCATGTCCAGCTGGTTGGTGCCTGCCACGGGCTGGATGCTGATGATGTGCAGGCTGTCCTGCTTCTGGGTAAGGACTGCATTCCTCAAAGTACGCCGGAACCCATGCATGTGCAGACCCACGAAATCCTCAGGGGACACATTCTCAAAGCGGATGGTGACAGTGTTCTGCAGCATCTCATGCACCAGTTGCTCTACATGCACAACCACGTCGATGGGCACCTGGAAACGGCCATCACTCACAGACACATTCAGGATATATTTGCCACTGTCCAGGCCTCCTAGAGCAATGATTTTCCCATCATGACTGTTCACTTTGAACAAGCTTTTTTGCTCCGATTTCAGGGCAAATGTGAGCACATCATACATATCTTGATCTGTGGCATGGATTTTTCCAATAACCCCACCAGGAAAGTCATCCTCCATGGTGACAATGAAGATTTCCAGGGGGATGGCTGTGGGCTTGTGGATACTTTCTTCAATGACCCTCACACGGATATAGGAATGGGAAACTTGCTGTGGTTTCCCTGAATCCTTTGCCTATGGCCATCAAGAAAGGAAAAAATAAAGGATTGAGAAAAAATAATAAATTTTAAGAACCCTTCAAATGGAAGACATCTATAGTTTTAAACAGATTTGCTTCTTCCTCTTTTCCTGTCACTATTCCTAAAAATGCCGAGGATGTGCATTTACGCAAGAGGAATGATTTATCACCTTCAGTTCCCCTATGTACACTTTGTTATGGATAATAAAATGTGTCAACACAATAAAAGCAGTGGGGGTGAACTGAGAAGGAGGTCGGGAGTGCTATGAGACCCAACATGCCCACAACAGGCTGGGCTTGTTTATATTTTGGATAAAAACCACAGGGAAAAACCTCAGAAAATGCATCTCCATTTAAAGAAGGAATCTTTACTCTCTGTTGGATTCTTTCCTTGTGACTGGACTGGATGGCACCTCTCCACACATTTAAAAGAACAACATTATTTAAGTGGGAATTACATCAAAGTGAGGTTTAGAATAAAAAGTGGCATAAAATGAAGAAAATAAGTGGCATGGAAAAAAAAAACCTTTCTCTTGCTTCTTTATGTAAAAATCAATGGAACAAATCACTCTGACAACACATCTTTGCTGAGCTCCTGCCACATGCAAGATGGAAATAGTGGTACAAGGCTTCAGAAGAAGGACACATTCCCATGGGTTGGCTGCACCAACAGAGGGACCTATGGGTGTACGGTCACAGTGATCTCGCAGGCCTGGCAGGAAGGCAGTATAAGAGCAAGTGCCAAGGGGCATACAGATAAAACCCTGAATTGTTATCATGGAGTTGAAGGAGTTTAACCTATGCAAAAAAATAACATAGACAAATGCTATGCAAATATAAAAAATGAATATTGTTACCATCGCCACCTTAGGTTGCTATGATTAACTACAGGCTTAAAAAAAATAACTGTTTTCCTGTTGGGATCCAAATCTTGGTGTCAGAAAAGTTCCTACCCTGGGAGTTTTGTGTGCTTCTTATTTTGTGGTACAGTCTTTGCACACCTCCTACTTTTGCCTTCTGTCTCATTTCATGTCACACAGTCCAGTGACTGTGAGGAACTTAGATGATGGGCCAGCTGAGTCCTTGGTTTCCTCTTGTCTCTTGGGAAAGGCCTACCAAGCAGAGGCCATAATAAGGCTAAATTCCAGTAAGACAAGAGTAATAGCCTCCTCAAATGAAGTAATGGGATGAATAATACTGGGTATAAAGCAACAAGCATTGATCAAATAATTGTCTTTGTGGGCCACTTAAAACCCTGACAATTTTCAGAATGCAAATTTAAGCCTAGTAACTGCTAGACACAAGCTACATGAAAGTCCTCTCTGAACAATGACCCTTTCTTCCTTCCTGTTCATTTTCACACAGAGACCACTTTTATTGGTGTGAAATTGAATTTGAGTTTAAAAGAACATTCTTTCACAGTAATGAATTATGTTGACCTGCTCAACAAAGAAAAACCAACTACAAGAGAGGAAGATATACTAGAGAAAAGGCAGATAGAGACAAGGCCATACCTGGACACATAGCACATATTCTGGAGAATTTGTGTGTTGGAAAACCACTGCTGACCGCAGGATCCCATGAGGATCCAACACAAACTCCTCCTCTTCATTTCCCGACAAAATGGAGAACGAGAAGGGAGGACCATTATGAAAGGAGTCTCTGTCTGTCACCACCAGCTGCAAGATGCTGGTCCCCACTGGCTTATTCTCCTGCATAAAAGAACATAGTAAAAAGGAAGATAAAATTATACCTCTCTTCACCTTAAAAAAACAAACAAAACAAAACAAAAGCAAAATAAAACAGCATTGCAGACTGAGAGTGCTGTGCTAGAAAACCAGGCTTTCAGTGGAAGGGATTCCCTGTGATATTATCTTATCTTTGAAAACATACTAGCCTCTGCAAGTATCCTATTTCTGTGGATATCTCCCAACTACTCCCTCATGAGATGGTACACCACAGGTGAGAACACAGGCCCTCCTTTGAATGGGTGGTAGGTTCTATAGATACTATGGGATACATCTTGTCCTCCACTGGCTTGTAGTTCCCTTGAAGAGCTCCTTCCAGCCTTTGTGACTATGTTGGAAATTCTTTCAGGACAAGAAAACATCACCTTCTTATGGTAGGAAGGCATTCCTCATACGTATCACAGCCCCAATTATGCTGAGACCTGAGCAGCACTGTCATACAATCTCACAATATCAGACATCTTGGGGGAATACTGGGAATTTCCTGGTCAATACACAAAGGCATAGACCAGGTAGATTATTGGGTTTTTACATTACACCCCATGAACACAGTTTTGCCTTGTGAGAGAAATCAAGTAGAATATTTCTCAACTTCAGAGTAAAGAGAAAAGGAATTTTTTTTTCTTTTTTGGTACCGGGGATTGAACTCATGAGCTCATGCTTGCCAAGTAGGCTCTTACTCCACTTAGCTAAACCCAGGACCCGAGAAAAGGAATCTTTAATTAACTTTGTCAGGATTATCGGAAGCCCAGATGCTATAATGTAATCATTGTTTTGCAAATCTCTCTGCCTTTTCCCCCACGTGAGAAAACAAAGACTTTAGTTTCTTCTTGGATCAAAAGTTATCTTTACTTTGAAAGCTCTGGATTACATTCTGTGTAGCCCAGGCATAGATTTCCTTGCTCCATTGTTTGGACTTTAGCATTATCCAACTGTCACTGGTCTGCAGTCGGTTGTATGCATTCAGGCTTCTCAAAGATTGACTTAAATGGGTTTAGTCACAGAAACAGAGACATTGATCCACTGCAAAGTTGAGGGCAGGCCCACTCACGTTTTATCTGCTGAACTGGTCTTAATGAAAACCATGTGCTGGAATGAAGAAATTGTTCTGGTCTGGGGAAAGGAGGCACTTATTTTAAAGGTGAAAGAAAAGAGAATCTCACAGACCTCTTATTGGCTCCTTCTCACAAGAACCACTTGCTCATCAAGAACTAGACGTGGCCTCCCTCTGGAGCCCATCATGGGATTGCCTCAGCTCAGAGAAGATTTACTATTTCACCCTGGCTACATAGTCAGCGCTGTACAAAACAAAAGATTGATTGATTTGTTTGCTTGGTCTATAAAGGCTGTTTCCTCCACAGAGAGAGGAAGAGAAAGAGAATGTGTGCCCTTGGGGTCACTATCTAAGAATGTAAGGTATAAAATACCACAGGCAGGCCCAGTCCTGTGGAGAGGGGACCTAGCCACCACTCACAGACTGAGACTTGTTTTCCCATCACTTACTTCCTGTTGTGCATTTGAAAATAGTCTGTCAGGTTGATAGATGTATGCTGTAAAACCGAACATAGAGTAGGAAAAGCCCATTTGTTTTGGGTAAAGCACACAGTAGTGGTGAGACAGAGAGTGAGCTCCCTGGTAGATGACAGTCATCGACACAGAAACCTGACAGAAAGAGATGGAAGACAACGCAGGCTCAGGTGGAAGCAGCACAGTGATTGACACACACAGCCGCTGGAAGAAGTATCAGAGGACTGGAAAGCTGTAATTCTCCCAGGAAGGAACAGGATTCTGCTGATAAAGGAGTGGGACAAGTGGATAGCTCAGCAGACTGGGAGCAGGAGAGGCAGCTGTCAATAGTCAGACTCAGAAGCCTTCAAGGTTATCCCAAAGAGCTCTTGAGACCCAGCCCTCTTACAACTTTTCTTCTATCCACAAAGCTCTGGATGATTCTGAAACCAAACTGGAATCCATATGTGTGCCAGGATGCACACATCAATTACTATCTACTCCAAGTCCTTCACAATATTCCTGGGATGGATTTCCAGATCCTTCTAAAGTTGGGCTTCTAGCTTCTAGAAATACTGGAAAGTAGGTAGAGGAAGCTCAGCTTCTGGTATCTTGCTCATGACATATCTTGTGAATAAAAAATAAATGGGAAGGAGATTCATTCTCTCAGAGAGCAGAATGCCAGCAGTGTGTTACTTTATCTTTAAATCTAATTTTAAAGAGCAGATGTATTTAAAGCG
Organism: Hydrochoerus hydrochaeris; assembly: GCA_004027455.1. Taxonomy (NCBI): domain Eukaryota; kingdom Metazoa; phylum Chordata; class Mammalia; order Rodentia; family Hydrochaeridae; genus Hydrochoerus; species Hydrochoerus hydrochaeris. The sequence continues at coordinate 466,424 of PVLA01000184.1, read as the reverse complement.
CCATACAAATTGCTTACGGAACATTAATTTTAATGAGTAGCAGCTCTATCCTGATGACTAACCTGCCTTTGACTGATGAGATGGCTCATGTCAATCTCTCTCCCCTGTCAGAATAGCACAGTTGTTTAAAGATAATCTGACATTATGAAAAGAGGGATTTTTTTCCCCCAGGAATCAGACTCAAGTTCAAATTCTGACTCTGTCACTCATCAGATGCATAGTCTTGGATGAATGACTTAACCTACACCTGTAAAGTGGATGTCAATCCACAGTCTCACTTCACAGTTTGCTGTAGGGACAGATTGCGTAATAAAGTATCTAACATTGAAAGAAACTGGTCATTGAAACTTCTTGCTAATATTTATTCATCAGTTATGCCAGAAGAACCAGACTCTTCATACCTGCTCTGTGCATGAAAAGTAGATATTAAGCAATACTAATAAAAGCCCTGAGTGCTTTCGAGTGAATGTGTTGTGTCCTCCTCAACTTCATATGTTGTAGAAGAGTCTCAATGAAATAGTACTGAGTGGAAGATCCATTGGGAAGGATTAGTGTTCTTACAAAAGAGGCCCAAGAGCATTTGTTAGCATTTTCTACCATTTGAGGACACAACTAGATGTCAACATCTAGCAGAGACTAAGTCCTCATCAGACACAAAATCTGATAAAATTTGCTATTAGGCTTCCCAGCCCCCCAAACTGTCACCAAGCCTCTACTGTTTATAAGCTAGCTATTCTTAGTTATTTTGTTATAGCAGTTCTAACTCACTAAGAAAATGAACAAACCACATCAGAAGACAGAAGCTGAATTCATATAGACAAATGCCTTACAGTCAAGATTTGTTTACCTGAATCACAGCAGTATAGTTGGCAGGTGTGAACACTGGGCTGTTGTCATTCACATCAGAAATATCAATGTTGACAGTGGCAGTTGATGACATTGCAGGAATTCCACCATCTACTGCTTGGACAAGCAGGGAGTATCCAGACACCTGTTAAGGCGCAAAGAGGTGAAATACTGAGTATAGTGCTCCCTCCCTTCTGTACACACAGATTCTGACTGTGCTTTGTTAAAGACCAACCATAGATCAGGGTTTCTCAACATTTTCCCTACTGGCATTTGGGGCTACATAGTTCTCTGTTGTTGGAACTGATGTATGTGTTGTAGGATGTTTAGCAACATCCCTTGCTTCTAAATACGAGCAGCCACTATCACTCTCTTCTCAGTTTTGACAATCAAAAATGTCTGTAAATTTCTCTAAGAACAATGGCACTGGGCCAACATAGCTGTTGTCACTACTGCCCTGGATGGTCACTTTTAATTTTTTGGGCATTATGGGAATATGATACCTAGTGGTATTTCTCTTTGAAGACACATATTTTTAGTGAAGAAATAGAATGTTCAGAAACTTAATTTATGTTAGAGAGATTTTCTAGATTTCTTTCTGTCCTAAATGCCTTCAGTGATCTTTTTGTATCTGCTTGCCTCGGGCTAAAGTTGCTTATGAAATCAATACCATATATACTTTTCTGACCCTTGCTGTAGGAGGAACTGACACTCAAATGACCCAGAAAGATACGTACTTACCTTTTCTTTAAAACCTTCATTAATAAGCAATTTCCAGGAGCTATTATTAGCAGAAAATTCTTTCAAAACTTTAATCCAAATATTACTTTATACTACATTTTAGCTCACCCCTATTTATTCTTATTTAGAACAGAGAACCTTACTTTTTATGCTTGTGTAACCTGTGCCAATGATTTTAGGGAAGGGGTAGAAGTTGAATGGGAACAGAGCTGAGCTAGACTAGCTTACCCGTTCCCGGTCCAATTTCTTCTTAACCTTCACAAGTCCCAAGATAGGATCCACAGTAAATTCATTGTCTCGATCTCCACTCACAATGGAAAAACGGATCTGTCCATTAGGCTGACTGTCTACATCTTCTGCAATTAGCTTCATGGAAAACAGGCAAAATGAATGTAAGATTTGATGTCAGAGAGAAAGAAAATGTTTATTGTTAGAATAACAATCATGGAGCCCTGTTCACCAATACCAGTGATCAGCCTTAAGTGGAAGAGATGATAGGTTTACACTGGAGCCCTGTATTTATTTATTTTTGCTAATTTCTACCTGTTTACAGCCTGATACTTATGAGGCTTGATTTTCCTAACAATTTAAGACAGTGAGAATGGAGCCCAAAGCTAACTGATGGGAATGTTTCATGATTCCTTCTCAATTCTGCAAACAGTGGTCTCTGTTACTGAGTTGGACAGTCTCTAAATACATGCCTCTTCACATAAAGAACCAAGAAAGCTCCCCTTTCTTACACAACAAACACGACTGCTAATCCACACTGGAAAGGCTAGAATTTACTGGCATGGACAAGAGTCGTGTACTACTCAGGAGACTCAGAGGGCCTGGAAAGTCTACCTGTGATGAATAAAGAATGAGCTATCATCCAGAAGAGGGTTGTGGACACTCACAGCCTGACAATGTGGGAACCGGAGAAGAGGTGGTTGGGTGGATGGATGCATGGACGGATGAGACTGATCCAACTTCAGGGTCTGTCAGGGTGGCGAGAAAAGTACTCATTGTTTCTAAAGTGTAATTTGTAGCCTAAGAGTTGTCAGAATACTTGGCTTATTCTTCTAAGTACTATTTAAAAAAATCCTTCACAATTTTTAGAGGGCTCCTCTAAGAGTGGGTAATAAGTCTCAAACTAACTCTCATTTACAGCTGCCCTCACTCTGTGTGTGTGTAAAGAATTTCATTCTATCTTTAGGCACCTATTAATTTTTCAATTATAAAATGACAAATTAGAGTTGATATATTTATGAAATACAAAGTGATGCCATGATTTATGGAGATCATGGAGAAAAATTAAGTGAGTAAATTAACATATCGATCACCTCAAAGGGCTTATTTTTGTGTTGAGTTTGAAATATACAATACATTAATTATTCACCACACTGTGGAGTAGATTTCAAAGAGAAAAAAAGAAGAGTGACCTTTTATACTCAATAGCAACATCAATTTAGATGTGAATTTACACAAGCTAGTAGAAATCATCATTAAATTTTCATATCATGGTCTGTCTTGGTTTCTTGAAAAGTATACACTTCTAGGTAAAAGGAGAATATTAGTCACTTGTACCTTGATATAAATTAATCTTTTAGGTCTTTTCTAATAGGAGACTGTATCACTGAAAGATGCAGATCTGACTGTCATTCGTGGAGACACAAAGGGAGAACTGCAATATAAACCTTGCTAACATTTTCACTGTAGTTTAGTCCTCAGACTAGACTCAGTCTTGACACCCCTGGCACCTACCAAAATGACAGAGTCCCCCACCAAGGCATCTTCACTGATAACAGTGCTGTAGACATCTTGACTGAACTTTGGAGGGTTGTCATTCACATCTGTGAGGTTGATGCTGATGGTGGCTGCAGCACTGAGAGCTGGGGTTCCCCCATCTTTTGCTTCCACAACCAGGTAAAATCTTTTGCATAATTCATAGTCCAGGGCTTCAGAGACGGAAATACTCCCTTTGAACAAAAATGGGAAACTTCAGATTTGACTAGGGAAAAACATTGGTTATCTGTTTCATAATTGTGATAATACTTGTAATATCACTTTCACCCAGGATTTTACTTACAAACTCCCTGGAAGCATTCCAGAAGTCTGTTAATGCATTCACTTAAAGCACAGCTTTACATCAAAAACAATACTGGAGAAGAAAAATCCTTGTAAGTTTCCATAACAGTTTTTGAACATCTTTGACACAGCATGAATATCTTTGTTCCTGCATTTTTAGGTGTAGGGATAGTGAAAATCATCTTGGATAAGTTTCTCTTGACTTCCCAACACCAGAAGATCAAGAATGAGTCAAGACGTGTGGGTGTTGTTGTATGACCCTGCTCCTGTCAGCGTGTAAATACCTGTAGACTTAAACTGAATTTACTTAGCCAGAAAGATGCTTTGCCAAGTTATAATGCATGTACGTAAAACTACTATGGTGTAAAGAAGGAAAAGATCTCTAGAAGCTTAAGGTATGTGACATAAAGCAAAAGGAATTACCTGGAAATCAGACAATCTAGTGGCCAACTCTTAAGTTTGAGTTCAATACCCACACTTATAGAACATAGATGGTAATCTTGGCCATGCAATTATTAAAATTAAGCAAATAAAATAAGAAAAGGCAGCTAGTTGGATGTCATCTCTAGGAAGGACCCTATATGAGTGCTGCATTTCTCTTGTCCCAGCCTTTCCTGGAGAGGCGACCCAATCCTATGTTCTGCAATTGGTAGCAATGCTCATTGTATGGCTGCAGAGCAATTTTCAAACACATTTGCTTTCTCTCAGTTGGAAACCATTAGTAGGCCAGGTGAGAAGGTCATAGCCATATACAAAATGGAGAATTTTTCTACTCGCTAAGACTACATATAGGCTCCTACCATTTCAGGTGAGAAATTGAAATCATACCAATAACAAGAGCCTCTGTCTTCCCATAATTAAGTTTTCTTAGCACTTACCACTCTAGTGCCTTGTTTTGCGTCCTAGTCTCATTATCCAATGCCAAATTTAAATAGTATTTAACCATTTCCCCATGGTGTTTAGATACAATGACCATAACTAGACAGGCAAAGGATAACACATATTTAATTAAAGGAAACCCCCATATATTTTAATTTGAAGTAGTGACCTTAATAAACAGAGATACTGCTGGGGAAAGCTTCTAATGCAGTTCCTCCATTGATATTTCTACCTGCTTATAATTAAGGGTGAGGACAGTGTTGCCTGCATTTTTTTGCATCTTCACAGTGAAGTAGTGTTTTATTATACGAACCAGCATTCCAGAGCTAGGAGGATCTGAGTTCAAATCCTGAGTAACTTACTAACAGTGAACATTGAGGAAATCATTTAACGTCAAAGAACTTATCTTTCCTGGTTGGCAAATGTGAGGAATATCTAAAGATTTAATAGGAAATTAGAATATTTGCCATGTTAAATAAACTTTGCTAACTATGAAAATTTCTACTACATAGGTACTAACGACCCAAAAGAGAATATATTCTCTTTTCCTTGCTTAACAGGTACATACTTCTTGAATGATGAGGGACATTGGTTCAAAGAAGGGAGATGTAGAAGACTTCTGATTTGAAAAATGGGAACTACATTGACTATGTATATGGAATCAGCAAACAAGTGAGAATATACAGGAAAGTTCTTTTAAGTAGAAATCCAAATAGTAGGAAAATAAAGAATGAGTGTATTTAGTTTTCAAAAGATAGCTAAACATCTTTCTTGAATTACAATTTTATTTACCCAAATTGCCTCTATGACTTAATTCACTGATAAAGAGAAAGTCTTAACAGTTCTTTTCTTGCTGTTTTGATTTTTATGCAACTTTTCCCTAGATGATGCTAGAGTTCAAAGAGTGCAGGGAGAAATGATGGCATTGTCAGTAAGAAGAGTGAACAGGGTGTAGGTGCAGCACCATTTCCAGTCAACTGCTGAGTCTACTTGGGGTACTTGTGTGGGAAAGCCTGAAGATCACCATGCAGAGTACAATCAATGTGTGCAATGGCCGGAGACCAGAGAATGGTAGTATAGATGTAGATAGTGGTAAGTGGAAGCTCATTTCAGAAGTGTTTCCCAACACATGCAGTATAGTCAGAGTTAGTGGGGAAGAGAATAGAAAGATGAGAGATGCAAACAAATGCTTTTGCCTGGAATACAAGCACCCCTTTATCTCCACACCGAGGAAGTGCATGTGTGCTCCCAAGTCTTCCAGAAGTCAACTTGAGAGTCAAGTCTTTGCGAAGTAATCCCATAGCTAGTAACTTAAAATTAAGAAAGAAGTAGATGCTGGATTGTATCCTGGGTCTGCAAGCAGATCCTGCCACCAGAATGCTTGCTTCTTCTGTGGAGGAGGAAAATGGAAAAGAGCCAACCATGAATGGTGGTTTGAGTGCTGAGAAAAGAGGTGGGACATAGTGAAGCCTTGAATACATGTAGGTTACTACTACCCACCTGTCTTTGGATTGATCCTAAATTTTCCCTGTTCATTTCCAGAGCGGATAAGATATGTAATCTCAGCGTTTGTACCAATATCTTTGCTGGTGGCAAAAACAGCTAGAACTTGGGTGCCAGGAGAGGTATCCTCAGGCACTGTCACCAGGTAGTCCCTCCTCTCAAACACAGGTGGGTTATCATTGATGTCCAGGACAGTGATTGTAATAGTGGCGATAGAGGACAGGGATCGTTCAGGACTCTGGTCAGTGGCTCTCACACTGATGTTGTAGGAAGACTGCTGTTCTCTGTCCAGTGGCTGCTCCAAGATGATGATACCAGAAGTACTGTCAATGGAGAAGAAGCCGTTGGCTGAGGTCGCCAGAGAGTACACTACTTTTCTGTTGATGCCTGGGGAAGATAACACAAGAATGTGAGTAGACAGGAACATGGCCAGATACTCTACACTAAAACATTACCGCTTTGTTGACTTTTGAAAGGTCACCAGAGAAAAACAGTCATTACAGGAATAGGGATGGTCTCAAAGACATGTAAGCTTTAATTTGTAAAACAAAAAATACAGTTAAATTAAAAGCTAAATAAACTGGAAAAATATTGGTAACAAGTATCAGAATTAATTGGTTATTCTTAATATATTACCTCACCCCAGATCTTTAAGAAAAAACCCTGGGATGTTAATAGATACATGGGTAAAGATGTACCACAGAAAGGGAAATAGAAATTAATTAATTAATTCAACAAATATGTATCTAGATTATCTGAAAATATCCCTTGTGAATCATGGAACCCTTGAATATAGAAACTGAGGACTATTTTTTTCTATTATAACACTTACTGAGAAGGTAGACATTTGGCAATACTAGGAATTAAACATTTTCCTTCCTCAATATACAATTTCCCTTAAGTCTAAATTCCCAGCAAACCAATAAAGTCATATATCTGAAGAGGATGACATAGATCTCATTATGTGGCTTTAACCAAAAGGTCAATACAGAGTTCTTTCTCTTGGTTCCATTCCAGAGAGTCCATTTTTTTTCCCAAAGTTTCATCATTTACTTTTATTTCTCTTTCAGAGCAATCACCCAGTGATCTATAAATATCAGCCTCTGATTTTATTTGCACTGGTATTGAAAATAAGAGGGTTTTCTTTTTCTCTTGCCGTCTCATGAAGTAATGGTCAAAAACAGAGCTTTTAGGGTGCTTTCTGAGTAGTTTTGGAGTGACACAAGATTAAATTCTCTGGCCTAAGTTCTTAGACTGAAAATATGGAGGGTTGTACCTAAAAAATAATAGCCCATCCGTGGTGTCAGGAGAGTATACACCTTACAAGCTGCCTTGATGGATTTGGCAGTCTCAGGACAGTGCTCAAAGTCATGAAGCTGCATTTATGGAAACAGTGATAACTGACATAAATATACAACATAGCTTTTCAAATCATACATATTCCCCACAGATTTAAGTTGCACCCCAACATGTTGTAAACTAGTTTTGCCAATAAGAAGAGCAAGCAGGGGAGCAGGAAATGTTTATAGGATATTTTATCTGATTGTATTTAGACAACAGTAAAGCCCATTTCACTGGTCCATAAACCAAGGGGTGAGGAACTTGTCTGGTGCCAACAACAATTTTAGGCACACCTGGGCGACACCAAGCAAAATCCTATTTTCCTTAGGGTCCTTGCTCAGTCCCTTGGAGTGTTTCAGGGTATCTGTATCTGGACAGTTAACTTCTTCAGGCCCAAATATTAGCTAGTGAGATAAATAATTTCTGACTCACTATTCTGAAACTGTTGAGTTAGCAGAAGTAAAAAGGTGGATTGTACCCTGTTGTGCTTTGCAGAGAAAATCCAAAAAGAAGGAGCATTTAACAGCTGCTTGTGTTTGCTTCATTGGGACAGATAGCTGAAGTCTAATTAAAAACATCACCTAAGTCCCAGTCTGCAGCTTTCTCTTCAGGCCTTGTTCAGGAGCCCTTGGCAGGGCTCTGAGCCCTGAAGGAATAGATACTCTGTTCTCCAAGCTCCCTGCTCAGCAAGATACCACTGTTGTTGGAGTGCTGAGTTTACAAGGTTGACATTAATCAGCCACACAAAGACCACAGTTTCCCTTCAGGCAGATTCTGTTAATTTAAATTCAGGGACAGTTTTTCTGCTTTACCCCAATAGAAAACCGTCCCCTCTTCCAAGTCACTGATCCAAGCTCCATCCCCAACCCCACCCAGAGGAGTAGTTTACTGTTCCTCTCATCTTTTGGTTACCAATCACACTGGCTTGAAGGCAAGAATAGAATAGTGGGGTGAGGGTGTTGTGGCACTACCCTAATCACACACTTGCTAAGCGACATGGCTAAAAAAATGCAAAACAATTTAGAACATATTTTAAAAAAACACCAATTAAGGCATAATTACAATGATTTCAATAATTTTAAAAAGTCAGAATTGCAAACACAAATTCAGTGGCTATACTTCTGCTAAGTCTTCCCAGGTGACATGCAATGAATGCAGTTCATGACACTAAAGTGGAAACTTCCTATCCAAAGAGATTTGATAAATGCATCCTTCAAATTCCCATGCTTTTGCTACATAACCAGCAGAAAAATTGAACCCTAGCTGAACACTTGCTTGCTAATTGGTCTAATGCTCCTACTGCATGTCACAATGTGTTATATTAAGGTACAACATTAATCCATCACTTTGTGTCTGTGTTTTTTAAGTATGTAATTCTCTTTTCCAACGTGAGTCTAATTTAATGAGTGAGGATGGAGCTACTTAGCTTTTTTAAATGCTGAAATTCTGGGTTACCAAAAGAAGTTTGACTTTCATTATAAGTGAAGTTTTTGCACATTAACTGATACAGGCAGTTCTTCAGAGAATTAAAATCAAATACAAGGAAAGTGATTAAAGTCCTTGTTTTCTCAAAAGAAGTAATAGTAGCATTTTGTAGAATAGGGTTGGGGGAGAAAAACAGCACATGGAAATTTCTGGTAGGGAAGACTGGAATCCTGGCATGGGTGGTCAACACAGTTATATATTTTTTTCCTTGGAAGGTTTCTAAATGGACAGTAGGTTTCTCTCAATTTGGTCAAATGGAAGAACGGACCTTTAGATATAGGGCTACTTATACATAAAAATCGAGGTTTAACATGCAGGCTAAGTGGTCCAGTCTTACAAGGCAGAAGACTTTATTCTGAATGCATGGGGTGAGCAACTTACATACATGTACTTGAGCAAGCCACTTAACTTCTCTGCATCTTCATTGTTAGACTGGGGGATACCAGATAAGGTGATAGCTGAGATTATCTTCCAGCATTGTGATTCATTTTCAAGTTTAACAAATATAGCCCATCTCATTTCTGTTTCAAGCGGACCTCCCCTACCCTCCAACTACTCATTAAGTTGTTGGAGCCGAGCCTAAATGGGCCAGAATTAACAAAGTGAAAGTTCACACTAAGCTGGATTATATAGAGAGTTATTAGAGTCAGCTGAGCAAGAAGAAACAACACAGCAATTCATAACATCCAGTTAATTGTTCAGGATCCACTCATAGTTATATAAAGTTTTATGCTACAGTAAGAAATAATCTCCAGTGTTAGGTTAATACCTAAGGATCTAACCAAATATCAGAATGACTTAGATTTATATTTAAAATTGATTAGAATCAGCCCCAAGTCAAATCACAGCACTCTTCTGTTGGCAAGAGTCACCAGCACAACAAATACATCAGGCTTATTTTGATGTGGATTAAGAAGTATTTTCTCTTCCAAGATTGGCTCCGTAAGCCTAAGGAGCTAAATTATGTTTGTTTTCATGTCTTATATTGGCAACTGCTCTGAGTTTCTCTCTCTGAAGGCCTTTGTTTGTGCCACTCACTTCTGCACCCTCTGCCACCTGTGCGGGAACTAGTCTGTAGATGCCACCAGAAAAATAACGAGGGCAGTACTAAGTTCTTGTAAATCAGCTTTCATAAAGGGGTCTGAATTTATATGAAGCCAGTAAATGGGGAAGAAATAATTTCAACAAATTTTATATAAACTTTATTGAGGTGTCATAATTTACATATACTATTATGAGCATATCTTAAGGGTTCAGATCCTTAGTTCTGGAAAATCTTTACTTCTATGAAACTGCTTCACTCCCCAAGATGTACAACATTTCAGTCTTTCTTAACAACCTTGCTTTCACAGTGAAATTATTTCTATGACTCTCCATTCCCTCAGGCCATCTAATAGCTTGTTTTTGAACCACAGTTTTCTCCTGTCTTTATCAATCAGTGCTTTAAACATGACATATACATTTAGTTTTCACAGTCTTTATGACCCATGCCTGGTGATTAAGTCATACTTTTATTTAAACCAAAGGATTGTCCTTCACAGCAAAATGGTAAACAAGGGGTTCTGAATATGTTATTGCATTTCTTTGGTACATTTCTTTTTATCCTGAAAAGATAGCAGTGCTTCTTTTGAGAGCATAAGATTTCTATCTTTCTCACAAGGCTCAAACAATGTCCCTCTATTTAATAAGGATTGGCTCACTGCCATTTATTTATTTGAGCACTGTTGGGCTCGACTAGGGGTAAGGGAAGCTAGAGACATCATTCCTAACCCTAGAGCTTAGCACCTTGCTGAGTATTACTTAAGCTAGATAGTTCAGAGTATATCCCTTCCATTCCAACTTTACTATGATAAAATTCCTAAAACTCTCAGTACAGACATTCTCAAATAGTCACTGCCATACCTTGTCTGTACTCACAAAAACCCCTGCTAAAATTTAATCCCCATTGTGAGGTGTTAAGAAGTGAGTCTTTCAAGAGGTTACTGAGTCGTGAGAACTCTGCCCTCATGAATGGATTAATCCATTCATGGACTAGTGAATCAACGATTAATGACTTATCTCAAAAGTAGATCTACTATAAAAACCAGTTTGTTTCTGCCTCTTGCCATGGGATGCCCTACCCTGCCTTGGGACTGTAGAGGCCCCACCTATAGCAAGACCTTCACCAAATGTAGTCCCTTGACCGTTCAATCTCCAGCAGCATGAGTGATGAAAACTACCCAGTCTGTAATACTGAGTAATAGCAACAGAAAATAAGAGAAGATAGTCACTGACTTCTTACTTATAGATGGATGCAAAAATTTTCTAGAATCATGATTCAGTCCTTCATAGACCCAATTCACCCCTTCCAGTCATTTTCTGCTCTTCACCCATTCTATTCTGCCTACTCCAGTTATATCTGAAGACATCATGCATGTTAATTTTTCTAGATCTGAACTTGTGTTCTGCTTGCTACTCAGCATGTTCTCTTTCCTCCTTCACTTGTTAAACTCCTATGTGCTCCTTGCAGACTCTCCTCTGGAAAAGCTTCCATACTAAATTTCTCCAGTTACTTCCTCCCCTGTGTTCTTTATTATTATTTTCCCTCTGGTTTTGAACTATAATTAGTTATATCTGCATCCTCTCTCCCACTAGACTAATGCAACTGTGACAAGAAGGGACAGTGTTGTGCAGCTTTGTGTCTCAGTATTGAGCATAGTCTCTGGCACACAGAAGCAATGAACGTTGAACTTCAGATGAAAAAACCAGTGAATCAAAGCAAGTATAAGATCATGCTGATACAATACTGCACATACTACATACTTACGCCTACTGCAAATGCATGATTTAAGAGACCTCCAAAGGGTGTGACGTGAAGAAATCAAGAGTATATAATATTAAAAATATATGTGTAAAACACTGATAGATTTATTCAGAACTACTGTTAAACAGGTGTTTAACATCTGGCAACTACTCAGTTGTTGTACAATGAGGACCAATCAAATGAATTATGACTTATTCATATCATGTATATATAATACTATGAATAATGCCAAATAATGTAAGAGAATACACAGTGACATAGAAATATGTTTACATGTCAGTGAAAAAAAGCAGGTGATAAAATAGTATCTAGTTTTGGATCCCATTTTTGTAAAGAAAAAAGATAGCTGGAACATCAATCAAAATGGTAACCATGGTTAAAAGTTCTAAGATTCATACAGTAGAAATGGAATGTGTTTATAATAAGCAAAAGAACTATTACAAAAACATAAATGCAGAAAATAATTTTGACTATCAATTTTGGAGAGTAGTGAAATTTTCAAGTTATTTTTCTAGACTAGTTTAATTCTGAACATGTATACAATTTGAAATAGTAGAGTAATATATTTAAATATTGTATGGATTTTATTCCTTGGAAATTTCCATTCTTTATTTAGTCCCTCATAAAGACGTTGACATGACTTTAAAATTATTTTTGTCAAAGGTCTTGTTATAAAATTATTTCAAAGAACTTTTTTTTTTTATGAGACAGGGTCTTGCTATGTAGTTCAGGTTGGCCTTGATCTTACTAGGTTGGCCTCAAACTCATAGTGATCCTCCTGCTCAGGTCCAAAGTGCTGGGATTACCAGTGCGCCCTTCCACACCAGGCTCAAGAAACACCTTATGGCTAAAATTAAGCAATCAAAGAAAATGGGTACACTGTTCTCTCATCCTCTGTGGAAAGGAAGCAGTACTATTATAGTCAAACCATTCAAATTGACTGTTCTTTCCTTTGTCTTTTAGTTGTGCCTTTGGATGATATGAAATGAAACAGAAAGTTGCCATGAGGAAATCCATGGAATTAGCAATACTTTTCAAGTTAGCAGTCACTGTACTTTTAAACAGACTCTCTAATTCTAAGTGCCATTTAGAAGTTTTTCACTGTCTGATGACTAAAGCTGGCACATTTCCTGGGTAGAATACCGTCTCCCAAGGTCAGTAGCTTTTTGACCTTCTGAGAAGTCAAAACAAGACTGAAGGCAGCCGCAGAGTACAGTCAAGGAGACCCTAATGACTGCAGCAAAAATTTCCTGAGGAATTGCCAGCTGTGTTGGCAGTAGCTTTCCTGCAAGGACTGAGAACATGGTTGTGATTCATGCAAAATAAAAGTTCCGGGCTACTTTAAAAGCACATCCCTCCTACACACACACACACACACACACACACACACACACACACACACACACACCAACCAGAGCATTAAATCAAGAATGGGCTTTCTAAGCAAAGGGCCCTGTCCCTCTGCACAAGCTGCAGACTTGTAAGGCTGGCCGCTTTGCTAGGTGAGCTGGCCTTCCGCGATACCTGTGCAGCTGCAGCTCATCTGGATGCAAACTCTCTCAGCTGTCTGTAGTTTGCACTATGATAGGCCTGAGATATTTAAGTATAAGTAAATTAATTCACCAACCAGGCCCTCAAACCTCCACGTTTATTATGTATAGGATGTCTGGGTCAGGCTGCTGTCAAACTATGTTGCTTAAAAGATCTTCTATATGGGCCACTAAATGTGACTGTTATTGGATCAATTCATTCATTCATCCAATAAATCGTCAAGAATCTTTGGCAGGTTTTGAGAATGCAAAGAAGTGTGTTCCAATACCTCTCACTGCATATGTGTCTCGTTTTTCAAGAGGAAAACCTGATGGATATGGTTATTGGAGAAGGGTAGTCAAGGGAAGTTTCTCAGAGAAGAAAACCACTGAATTGAGTTATGAAGAATTGTCTCCCTAGTGCAAGAAATTAAAAGAGTAAATAAGATCAAACTGTACAATAGACACTGTGAAAGGGGAAGAAACTGCTCAAAAGGAAAGAACAACTGGGATGAGGGAAAGGAGAAAAGAAGGAAAGGAAAAGAAAAAAAATATATATGCAAGATAGCTAAAAGAATTATGCTACTGGTTTCTATTAGTTCATTGAAAAGAATGGTTTGTGCTTATGGTTTGAACAAATTTTCATGCCTATATTTTGTAATCTGAGCAGCTACTTTGAAGATAACAGTATGCAATATATTAACCATTGTTAATCTCTTATTATCTTGTTTTGAAATTCTCTATTGTTTTTTTCTCTTTAAAATAAAATTTTAAAAATACAGTATTGTCTGGAACATTAAAGTGTACAAGTGACATAAAGAAAGGGCACTTCAGGTGATGGGAAAACACATAAAGTTATGAATGCTAAAAAGTATACGCCCAGGAGGGCAAAGGGAACCATACTGCTAAATCTTGAGTTTAGAATGGTAGGAGCTGATAATAACTACTTTCAAAGCCAATTGCAAGTTAACAGAGTTATTACAGCCAGAACAGACTAGAAAGTGGGCCTAAATTAATGAGTAAATTAGCAGGAGGGAAAGAAGGTTGGAAGGTCCTAGTTGGAGAAGGTGTGCAGTAGGCAAGTATTCTGTAATATGTTAGAACTTACTAAAAGAACTCTCTAGAAGATAATAGCATTTTCAGGCTTGTCAGGGAGGCCCCAAGACCTGAAGTGATGGTGTGCCTCCTGTGTCAAAGCTGATAAACACACTGCACTGAGCCCCAGCAGAACCTGGAGAGACACTAAGTCAAAACTTGGTGTCCTTGAAGTTTCTGCACAAAATGCTCAAGGGTGGGTATGAATCCACCCGCCACGCTAGGCCTCACTCAAATCAATACCTATGTTACTGTGCTGGATCAGCAATAATCCAGTTTAGTAGTTCTGACATCATCTCAAATCTGTATCCGCATCCACAGATGAGATGGCTCATGAATGAGGGAACTTAGGAGAAAGTAATACTGTCAGAGATCAGGGTTCTCTGTCAATGTTTACTAAGAGACTTTCTGGAGGAAATCACTATTTTGTTTGATAACTGTTTAGAAAATGTTGGAGTTTTAAAAGTATAGTAACAGTAGTTTATGTGTCAAAGCAAAGATTTCTAGGTTGAGCAAGGTATTAGTCTGTCTCGGATTTTCTGAATCAGATTTTGGCTATGAAACCTTTGCCTGCTTGTTTACTTATTTGGTCTGTTTATATTTTTAAAAGCTTTCAAGGAATTCTACTACCTACCCAGGGCTGATCACCAGTGTGCAGAATGGAAGAGGATGCTCAGAGGGGTTGGGGAGCTAATTTAAATTCATACAACTAGTAAAGGGTGGGAAACTTACTCAGGTTTTATCCCAAAGCCACTGTATGATATCACTTCCACAAGTGACAGACTAATGTAAAAGAAATGTCAGGGTGTCATGGTCCGATTGTCTGGTTATATGGACCACAGAAAGAGGCTAATAATGGTAGAAGGTAAAGAATTCAGGGAGGGGTTAATGGAACCCCAGAGACCCTTGATTTCCATCATCTACTATTCATTAAACAGATCCCTTGGGAAGAGCCATTTAACCTTTTCAAATCTCAGTTTCTTCGTCTGGAGGTGGGAGTACCAAGATCCATATTTCCTTACATGTGTAAGTTCTTTGAGGTCTCTGGAGAAAGGCTTCAAATGTAGAATTGTAGTTTTTGATATCTACAGCAGACAAAGGGCTTTGACCACAGTGTCCTCCAGAGAATGACTCATGTCTCTCAGTCTTTAGGGAGGATTATTTAATTTTTACTGACATTTTAATAGTCCCTCAGCCATTTTAACACTTCAGAGAATTACAGAGCTTTGGAGAACAAAAGAAAAGAAAAGAAAAACATTAAACTGCTGACCTATGCAATTTAGAAGTAACCCTTTCTAAGGCATTAGGAAAAACATAGAGTATATGATATATTAGAGAAGGTAGACTGAATTCAGAACTCTTGAAATATTTTCCAGTAGAAAAATCAGGCATATAGAAATAAGCATTGTTTTGATGCAATGACATTTTTCATTTAGATATAGCTTTGCCACTAAGTCATCTTGGGTAAGTCTTTTGGTCCCTTTTTCTTTCAGAAAAAGAATAATTTTGACTGGAATTTGTTTCAGAACCTTTACTACAGTTTTTACAGGAAGTGGGCCTTGTACCTCAGGGAGAGTTCACAAACCCATGAGAATCAAAGCAAGGAGTAGCCAATAACCATCACAGCATCATTCATCTACCACCATCTCACAGTAGCTCTTCTCCCTGAGGGTATCCTTTTCTGATTGCCACAGTATCTGTAAGATTCCATATTCTTCAGAGGTTAGAGTCTGTGGAAAATGACTGTGGTAGGGGATCTTTAAAGACATGCAGATTTTTTTATGATACAAGGTGCCCATGAATTTGCATTATGTATTTATTCTTTATCAGTGTATGCCAAATTGTCCTAGAATTTAGCAGCATGAAGAACCAAACATCATTTTATGGTTTCTCAGGGTCATAGCTCAGGTATAGCTTAGCAGTTGTGAAGTTGGAGGGAAACTATCAGACAGGGCTATGGTTCCATCTGAGGGTTCAGGTGAAGGGGATGGGGTTCTGCTTTCAAGCTCACTCATGTAGCTGTTGGTTGTGTCTCACCACATGGGCCTCACAAAGGGTGGCCTTACGACATGTGGCAGTCCTCTTCTGGGGTGAGTGATCTGACACAGTAAGAAACAGTGCTATTGATTCAACTGTGTTCTCTTAAATTTTATAGGTTAAAGCCCTAATCTTCAACGAGACTGTGTTTAAAAATAGACATTTGGGAAGTAATTAAGGTTAAATGAGCTCATTAGGATGGATTCTAATGTGACAGGTTGAGAGCTTTATAAGAGAAGGAAAGGAAGGAAGAGATTTTTCTATCTCTTGCTTTAGTCACATACACCTAGGAAAGACCACATGAGCATACAGCGAGATGGCAGTTGTTGGTTACTTAGCAAAAGGGCCATCACTAAAACTTAACAAATGTTGGTACCCTGAATTTAGACTTCTGGACTGTGAGAAAACTGATTTCAGTTATATAAGCCACCTCACCTATTATATCTTGCTATAGCAGCCTAAGAAGAAAAATACAGAAGGTATTCCCAGAAAGGATGCACTGTCTTTTTAATGACCCAAATATTGCCACACCTTGTGTATTATAAATGAGTAAGTCCAGTCCACTTTCAAGAGAGGGGTATGAGTATGAGCAGACTGAGGGTCATGTGATCACTGAGGGTCATGTTCAAGAGAGCTACAATGGGGCAAAATTAGTATCTTGGTTTTCATTAACCTGTAGGTACCACATTCATTTGTCAGTGTAGGTTACAAAACATGATGTTATGGGAAGTACATGTGATTTTGTCACCAGTAGAATTCACAGATATTTTCTTTCTTTCTTTTTTTTTTTTTTTTTGGTAAGGGGGATTGAACTCATGACCTCACACTTGCCAGGCAGGTGCTTAAGCCACTAAGCTAAATCCCCAGCCCTTTTCATTTTATTGTATGACTAATGCATATAACCCTGCTTATTAGTATTTCAAAATGTGGAAGTTATCTGACTCATTCTGCTAGATCTTGCTATTTCATATATTAATGAAGAAATTCACATCACTATTTAATAACCTCAGGAAATATTTGGGCAAATTTAATTTGAAATCTTTTATGTTTTGTTTTATGAACTGTAAAACATTATTCTGAGGAATGGTGTGTAGGTATCACCAATTGTTAAGATGTTTGTGATACAGAAATATTAAGAATTCCTAAGCAAAGGGTTCTCAAAATGTGGTTCTGGGAATAGTACTGTCAACACTGCCCAGGGATTAGTTTCAGGTGCAAATGGTCAGGTCCTTCCCCAGGTCTCCTGAGTCAGAAACTGGGAGGGGCTCAGCAATCTGTATTTTAACAAGTCCTCCTGTGACGATGTGCATCAGCTTCTGAGAACCACTAGTCTGGGGTGTCTTAGTCAGAGTTTCCATTTCCAACTGGTCCCCAGGTGACACTCATACTGTTGGTCCAAGGACCACTTTTTGACAGCCACTACCTTGGACAAGATTGTCACTATCAGCAGGCTATCTCTTCATGAACCCTCTTGAGGCCTTTTTATAACACCTTAGCCTTGCCACTAACTAGCTTATTGCTCAGAGCAAGGTACTTCACTTTTCAGTTTATTTTCATATTAAATAGAATAAAAAATATGCCAACTTGCAGTGTTGCTAGGTGAGTGGAAATAATGAATCTCAACCACTTGGCATAATGCCTGGCATAGAATAGAAGCTTAAAAAGTAGATGTTAATAGCAACATTATGATTATTGTCATTTAAAGTTCTTACTAAGCACTATCATTGCTTGGGGAAGTCTGAGATTAGTAGTGGAAGCCATACGATCAGCTCCATGCCAAGATAATCATGAGATGCTGCAGGAGCTTGGCGGGGAAGATATTACCCTAGTGGCTTTCTGAGTTCAAAGAACTTTCCAATTCACTCTTGGGCAAGTCTCACACTAACCCTTTGATGCAGACAAATCAAGTTATTATCATTTTTACATTATGGGAGAAGAAACTGAAGCAGAGAGAGGCCAAAGACTTGCCCGAAGTCAAAGGTCAATCATCTATGGTTTTTCTCACACTGTCAGGGTCTCTTGATCAATGTGGTTATTAGATGTGTCCTTTAGGGGTAAACAGGGAAATCCCTGTAGCCTGATCCAAAGAGGAGGTGAGATGCTATCTTAGTTGGGGAAGAAGTGGCAACATATTTGCATGTTTCCATTGTGGCATAGGCCAAACCAATTTTTTTCTGATTCCATACATTGGTCCCTCCTCCTTGTTCTCAGTCAGATGCTGAAGGCAGTGAATACTTCAGAGTTAACCTTTTCTTCTGAAGGAACTCTTTTTTTGTTTGTTTACTTTGCTTTTGAGGACCAGTGCAAAGGGGGGATCGTTAGCTAACTCCTCAATCAATTGGAGTTTCGGAGCATAAATGCTAACTAGATATTCAAAAAGTAATAGTGGGAGATTTAAAATTAGACATTAGCACACTATCACTGAAACTTGGTTTGGCCATTACATCTGAAGTTCAGTGTCCAGAGCTCCAAGCATAGAGAAGTCAACATCTCTGATTCTTAAAGAATGATTCAAGCACCATGTCCGCAGTCTCCCACACAGATGCAGGAAACCATAAGCCCAGGGAGCTGGATATGCTTTTCCATCAGAGGTCCAGCATCTCCTTCTCAACAGTTTCCTATGGACTCCTCTGATGTCTATATTTTTCTCTTTATGGATCTCAACAAATGGCCCTCAACAAAGGCCAGAATAAATCAGAATAGGCAGGAAAATCACTGGATAGGTTCACTTAAAGTGATTTGGTCAGAAAGGTCTCCTAACCACCCTCAGTAGTAACTTTTGTGCATGCTTCTCTCAGGTACACACTTTGCTTCTCCTTCATGAGGCACTATGCTCTCAGAGCAAATGCTAGTCCGTGGCCCTCAGCAAGCTGTGAACTTTCTATGACAAGATCCATGCTTTGGAAAAACAAGTTCCTTGTAGCTTTTGCCTCAAGAAAGTACAGCACAGGTCGCATAACACTATATGCTTCACGAAATGCGAAATGCTCAATTCACGTGTTTCCAATGTGAACAGAAAACTTATATTATTACAGTAAATGCCAGTGAAAACTAGAATGCCAAGTGCAGGGGGAAACACACACACACACACACAGAGGTTGAAATGGAAGAGTTCTGGCAAAAGACAAGTTTTTTTGGTCTTTGACCTATTCTTCAGCTATCAAGGTAAGGGAAAAGGAATTAATCTAGAAGAGTCAAAATTTTTCTTATTTTCTATTAATGTAATTCATGCCACAAATTGAGCACACCACAGTCATGTAATTTGGCACCTGCACAGGATTTGCTGGGAGGCACATCTCTTCCTCTTGTCTCACTGACTTTCTCTTACATTCCCCCAGGGCTGCACCAAACTGCCTATCGTTCCTCAGGATACTCAACAGCTGCCTTGCTGGCCTCAGGTGGTTGAGCAGCTGAATGTGTGGTGATGGGTTCTCCTTCCACGTGTCTCTTTTAGTTTATTCGTTTGAATTTCATCTTTTTTCCTTTCTGCCTCTCCCTTCTTTTCATGTCTAAGGGCAACGGTCTTTCCATGTTTCCAATGTTAATCCTTCCCATCCTTATGAGTCATGTCATGCTTTTCCACCACACTGGGATCTTCCAGTTGCCCTTTCTTGCTTTCCTCATTGTGGCAGAAACAATGTTTGGCTCCCAAATCTTCCAAGATCTTCCCTCTTCCAGTTTCCCATGCAGGCGAGTTAGGCTATGTAACTACTTCTGGTGGTGTGAATCTCTCCCAAGCTGACTCACCTGAGAGCAGGCTCTCTTCATCCTTCCCCTCTGCCACTGTGGTAATCTCAGAGGTAAAATGCCAAGAAAGTGGCGTTGACAGATGGAGGAGACAGATCCAAGTCACTGGATGCATTGATGACCTTGTCTTCACATGAATTAAACTATTGGTCTGCCAAGCCACTGAGACTTTTAAAAAGTCATCTCGGCCTAGCTAAGTTCATCTTGACTAATAACATCCTCATCTTTCTCTTGCTCTCCTACTGCTTCATTTTTTGCTTCTCTGTCCAAGTTCAAGTCTATCCCTTAAGTCCCAACATAAATGCTGGTACCATTTCCTTGTCTGACTCTGTTGACAATTCATTGCTTATATTTTAATGCCCTTCAGGAACCTGTGCTAGCATTTTACATGTATCACCTGAATAATCCTTACAAAATCTACAATTTTACTGCAACATTTTTTGAATTTTTCTTAGAATACTGATTTGTGTATACCTGTTGCCCCTTGTAACTATGAATTGCCCTATTTTTCTCATGGTTCAAAAAACTTCTAAATTCCTGACTTCTTTTGAGAGGCTCATACTTAAATTCCCAATATGTTACCAAGTTTTCATCTTTCAGCTGACACTAGGTCTTACTCTAAGTCACCTATCTCATGTACTGCTCATACAGCACCATTAGCTGAAACCCAAGGTTGAAATCTTGATCAGCCTATCCATCTTGTCACCAGCCCAGACATTTACCCAAATCTGTAGATTTCACATCTGAAACCTCAATCTGCCTTTCATATGATACTTTTATTTTTTTAAATTACAAAGGCAATCCTTTCATTTTGGCACTTGTGTTTCTGAATATTTTCCTAGGAGCTTTTAATCAATATTTTCCTAGAAGCTTTATATCACACCCTGATTTGCCTTGTTCCTATCCATTTTAGAAGTTCTATCATGATAGCATTCCCCAAACCCAGAATTTTTATTCCATTTCTTTCCTACTACTGAATTAACTACACTATCCCTAGCCTTCCTGAAGAACAACAACCAGGCTCTTGTCCACTTTTCCTGTTTCACCTGTCTTTCTTCCAGGACTACATGACATTCCTCCAACTATTAAGTTGGCTACACTGCCTCAACTTTATTTTCAGGGTCTGTGTCTTCTTGAATACATGTCTACCTGTCTTAGTTACTTTTCTCTCATTATTGAGACAAAATACTTGATGCCCAAAGTGAAGCAAGGAAAAGTTTATTTCTTACAATTCTTGGAGGTTTCAGTGCATACTCAGCTGGCTCCAAGGCAACATGGCATGGCAGGGCAGCCATTCATGGCCACCGCAAACAGCAAGCAGGAACAGGGCAAAAAAGAGAAAGACATGCCTTCTTCTTGCCCTTACATTGTATGTCAGCTCCACCCCTGGGCAGGTGCAACACTCACACTACCAATCCTAGTGCTAGCCAATGAACCAATTGCTAATGCCAGACTCAGCCTCGTCCATGACTGCATGAGGTTTTGGTAGGCTATCTGAACACAAACCAAAACACTGCCTCAGCCTGTTGGTATCCTGTCCATGATGGGAGCTCTACCTTTTATTAAGAATATGTGTGTTTCTTGATCATCTCCTTTACTACTGCATATGACTTGTCTGTCACTGCATAATCTTCATTTCTTAGAGCACTGTTACTCCTTCTGTAGTGCTTATTACCTAGCTGTCCATTATATTTTGTTAAATTGAGTGGGAAATAAATATTCTGAGCTTCCACATCTCTCTGAAATCCCAGAGAGAAATTCTAAAACTTGAAGAAAATATTTTACAAGAAAGGAGTTGCTCATTAGAATGTTTTCTTGCTTTATATATTTTTTTTCTTAAGAGGAAAAATATGTCTTTTCACATCTCAAATATCTGAAAAATCGGTCTCAACAAATCATGGGCTACAGCATATTTTTCCAGCACAAATTTACATTAATTTTTTTGTCACTTTGACTAAAATGTTCAGATTTCTTACTCTGATCCTTATCACTGCATATTTCTTTTGATAGTTAAAAAATTCTGAGAGTCAAGGAACTTGGGAACAAATCCCACTTCTGAAAGGCAGACTTAAACCATAAGTTATTAACCTCTGAAAGGCAATGCATCAAAAAGTCTCTTTGTCTTTACTGAAAAGATTGAATTTTTATAAATTTTTGCCTATGAAGTCATATCACTGGTTTATAGGATTGAGGATATACTTATCTTACAGGAAAAAAAAAACAACTTCATTCTAAAATCTAGACAGTTGGAATATTATTTCTTAGAACTCAAAAACTTGTGTTAGAATTCTTTTTTCTGTGCTTTTATTTTATTCTTAACCTGTACAGTTACTCTAACATTAATGTTATTTCATTATAATTGATTCATAGGGAAGAGTTGTTTTATGAAAAGCAATAATATGTTTTAAAATTAGAAAATTGGGACATGAAGATGTAGCAACTCATGGTAAGGTTTTTGAACTCAAGAAATTATGGAATCAGATTTCATATTAGTATGTCTTTGTCCTTTCTCTACAAGTTATAGTGACCTAGTATATCATATGGTCAAATGCTATTTGTCTTAGTCCGTTTGGGTTACTATAATAAAATATCTGAAGATGATTAATTTATAAATACCATATATCTATTGCTTACCACTTAGGAGGTCAGAAAGTCTACAGTCAAATCAAGCAGGTTCTGTGTCTGGTGAGGGCCCATTCCTCACAGATGCCACCTTCTATGCAGTCTCACATGGCAAAAGGAACAAACAGGTTCAAGCTGCTTTTACAAAGCACTAACCCTATTCATGGGGGCTCCATTCTCATGTCCTATTCAGTTCCCAAAGGGTGCACCTCTTAACACCAACATATTGGGGGCTAGATTTCAACATAGGAATTTTATAGGGACACAAATATTCAGGTCACAGTACTGCTGAAATAATTATAACTTCATGTAAATGAATATGCTCAATGAAAGAAATTTCAAAAGCCAAATATCTCTGCTATTAACACAAATGGAGCAAATATTCCTCATCATGATCAAAAACTAATTAGACAACTTTGATGAATTGCAAGAGAAATATGCTAAATAAGAAAAGGCTGATCTCTAAATGTTACAAACTGTGATTCTATTAAATAATATTTTTGAAATAAGAATATTATACATATGGAGATTAGTGACTCTCCTTGGGTTAGAGGTTGGGTAGTGGGTAGGTCTAGCTTTTAAGGAGAAATGTGAGAGAGTTTAGTGGATGTATGTGGTTGGGGGTGCATGAAGCTACACAAGTGATAAAATTGTATGTAAACCTACATGTGTCTGTGCACTGAAATCTGAACAATCTGTGAGGATTGTACCTATGTCGATTTCCTGGTTTCCATAGCGTTTTTTAGTTAGTGAAGGTAGTGGCAAAGGCTGAAGGAAAGGGGCACTCGGTTTCCTATGTATTTTTTGGTGATTTTCTATGAACCTATAATTATTTCAAAATAAAACATTTATACAGGTTTTGTTTTTTGCGGGGCTAAGTATCAAACTCTGGTTTTTTGCATGCTAGGCAAGTGTTCTACCACTAAACTATATCCCGAGTCCATAAATATTTTTAAAACATTGAAATGTGCTGGTCACTCTAGAGAAGGAACTGCAAGTGAGGTCATGTGATGACATAAGTCAATGGGGTGGCCAGCAACGATATCAAGGGATTCTAGATAGTATTAGCATTCATTTGATGACAGCTCATGCTGATGCTGCCCCTGCTGGAAACTCCTGCAAGCTTTAACCTAGACCTACACAGTCACTTCCTTTCTCTGCCAGGTGCCTGAGACATGCACATGCTTAGTTAGTATTTCTTGCATCATTCATTTGTTCCTTCCCAGCTATCTTAGGTTTTTTTTAAATGCTAACTCTATTGGTTCACTTTGATATACATAGTAATCACATTCAACATGAGGAATTTGTACCTGCACATAAAATATTTTGATTCTTGTGTTTTCCTCATTTCCCTTCTCTCTCTTCAACTTTTCTTCCTCATTTACAAAAACTTTGCTTCATTTCTTTACTTCTACTCTTTTTTCCCTTTTCTCTTCTCTCCTTTTCCTCTTCCCTTCCCTTGCTTCCCTTCTTATTTGAACATTTTCTTTCTCCTTCCCAATGTCTGTAAACTAAATGAGATAGACACAAATTATCAGCCCCAAGTAGAGTCTGATATCTTATGCCTAGAATTTCCTGTGACTGATAAGATGACCTGGTGAATAGGCACCAGCAGTACCCATGTTCTCTATGTCCCTTTGAAGCTCTGGCCATAGCCTTCTGCTCATGAGAGCAAATCAGTAGATCAAGGTATAATAGGGCCTTCCTTCTAGTTTATGTTCTTTAAAGTATTTATCAAGTCTGCTCTGTTGAGTGATCAGAGTTACAACATTCCTCCTACCCCCTCAACTCCAAATCTGGCCAGCTGACCCAAAATAAATGACAAGCAGATATGGTTAATTGTATAGTCTTCACCACAACTTTTAAAAAAGCTCTGTGTAGGATATCTGTGAGTCAACTGCATACCATCCCACCTTTGCACAGTCTAAGGCAACATCATGTGCACTCACCAGACTTCTGTGTCCTATCCACTGCTGTGCGAGCACCCTAACTCTTTTGTGAAAAGAGTGAAACAATTCCAATCTTTTGGGTGCTAAAATATCATCTATGGACTAATTATACTTTCTCAAAATCAAATTTGAGATGATTAAAAGATTTATTTACATTCATTCTTTGCTCTTGCCCCTAAAATTCTGCCATTAAAAGTCCAGAGAATGTCTTCTAATCCTCTACTCAAAAAGTATTTGTAGAGGAGAATCCAAGATGGTTGACTGAGTGGTGGCAGAGAGCCTCTCTGAAAAGAAAACAACTCAGATGCTAGAATCTAATAACATGGAGAAAGCCAGACAAAAGGAGAGGAATTCTCACAACCCAGGAAGAAACTGAAGAAAAAGAAAAAGAAAGAAGAAAAGAAGCATGGATGGAGGGCTAGAGCTGGGCAAGCTCCAGTTGCTGTACTGGGTGCATCTTAGAGTCCAGTGACTCACAATCGAGCTGAGGTTGTGGCCCTCCCAAGAGCTTGGGTTGGTGAGCTCGAGACCCTTGGCTGGAGGAGGCGCTGCAGCAGGGAGTGGAAACGGTGAGTTAAGCTGTGCGAATTTTGGTAAGTGATGGGAACTGGATTCCCCAGAGTGGGACGACTGGCTAGATGACATTTTGGAATTGTGCAGGACCAGCTTGAATCAAAACCTGAGGTGGCGTCTGTTGATGGCTCCTGGTCCAAAGCAGATTGGTGGGATCTGCTTGGGTTGGGCCAGGCCCTTGGTTGTAAACCAATAGCTGGGAATGAGGCTGTCCTGAGCCAGTGGCATCCGCAGGGAACACACAAACTTGAAACATCCACTGGGTAACTGATGTAGGGGGAAGGGCCAGCTTACAGTGTGCACCTCGCCAATCAGCAGCGGACTGGTGGGGGGGGGCATGGCACTTCCCTAGCAAGTGCACTGCAGAAAAACTGTAAGCAATAGGAAAGGCCCAGAGACCTCTACCACCCACCTGTCTGAAGGGGGTCAGAAACATGACAAGATAGAGAAACAGCAAAAGGCCTCAAACTGCTACCCAGGGAAAGTGAGTCCAGCAGAGGTAAATGCAGAGGAGGTTGAGGGCAGCAAACATGTAATAGCAGACACAGCCTCATCAGAAATAAAGAAATACTTTTGTGACTTCATTGACGAATTTAAATCTGAAATTCTAACTCAGGTAAAGCAAGATATAAGAAGATTAATTAAAAAAAATCCTGGGTAATCCTCAAGTAGACACAAATGAAAGAATGGAGGAACCCAGAGAAAGGAGAGAAGCCTTTGATGAAGAATATAAACAAAGTCTAGAATACATGAAACAGATCCAAAGAGAATATCAGGAAATTAAAAACTCCACTGAAAGCTGGCAAAACCTTTTAACAGAAACTAAAGACAAACTTTCAAAACTTGAAGATAGATTTGCAACATATGATCATGAAAGGAAGGATCTCTTAAAAATAAAAAGGAACCAGTAAGCAACAATATAAAGGCTAGAAGATGACAAGTGGATTTATAACCTAAGAATAAACAATGTGAATGAAGATGCAGTGACAAATACAAATGAAATAAAAAGTCTATTCACAAAAATAATTAAGGAAAACTTCCCAAATATAGGTAATGGAAGTGAAGTTCAAATAAATGAGGCATACAGAACTGCAGCCAGCTACAACCAAAACAGATCTACACCCAGACGTATAATAATCAGGATCCCAGAAATCCATCACAAGAACAGAATATTAAAAGTGGTCAGAGAAAAGAAACAGATTATCTATAAAGGAAAACTTATCAAAATCACAGTGGACTTCTTGATGCAAACCATCAAATCAAGAAGAGCTTGGAGTGAAATAGCCCAAGCCCTGAAAGAAAATAATCTCCAACCCAGAATGATGTACCCTGCAAAACTGTCTCAAAATTAATGAAGAGACAAGATATTTCCCAGGCAAAGAGGAACTGGGGGGGGGGTTGTGACCACCAATCCAACCCTGCAAAGAATATTGAAGGATATTCTAGAGAGAGAGAGAAGAAAGTCACCAGAATTCCAGGAACAATGGCAGGAAGGCCTCAAAGAAAGGGGCAGACAGTGGAATGAAGGAGAAAAGTAAACAAACAACAATGACAGAAAAATAGCATAGCAGAGATTAGGCAGAGAAGATTGGTTATACCGCTGTTTTATCTTGACTGATTTTATTTGAATCTGGTATGCTTGAGAGTATCAAGTCTGAGAGTAGAGGCAAATACTCTGAAGACAACAAGACTGAATAGGATACCCATTCTGGTTTGATCATTAACTGACTTTAAAGTTCTATAATGTCTCCAATGTTTAGTTTTTATTAATAGTGTAATGCAATGCTAAGTTTAATTATACTATGTTTGATGATATTTTATTGAATATTAAGAAGAGACATCATAATAACTACTGTAGATTACCTAGTATTGTGATTTTATATGTCCTTTTCATTTCATGTTTCTCTAGGAATTTGTATTGTTGACTAGTTTTGATTTGTTTCTCCTTCTAATACAGAAAGGCTAGGTGTACATGTAGAGACATATACATGTTTAGAACTTCTAAGTAGTTTATGAGAATTGATTATAGTTATTGTAAAGAAGAAAAGAAAGTCTAAAGGATATAACTACATATATGTTTCAGTGTGTAGGATTGATAACCATATTATGAAGTTTTTGTTGGATAGATGAACAGAACTGGTTGCAGTCTCACTGTTTAAATATCCATTTTGTAGGCTTTACTTTTGTAACTTGAACAACTACTTCTAAGAGGAAAATATGTAATTATCAACTTGTGATTTCTTACTGGTTACTATTTTGTTTTTTTGTTTTGTTTTGTTTTTGAGATTTTATATTATCTCTACCCTCTCTCAATTTTTTTCCTTAAATAAAAAAATGGTAAAAAAAAAGTATTTGTAGCTGTCATGTAATTATATGCCAGTAAGAGTCTTTTTTCTATTTGTCATCTTTTCACAATAATATGCACAGTTTTTTCATTCTCAGCATCAAAAGTATGCTAATATAGTTGAACAATAATTCAAAGTGTAACCACTAATTTCTCCAAGGAGAAATATGCAGAGGCCCTGGGCTCTACATTTGTTTTCAATTAATTATCATGTATTTACTTTTCCATTATTCCAATAATTTTTCTTTCAATTCTGAATTAAGCAGTAAGACACTGAATTATATAAAGACCTGTTTAATGTAGCAGACACACCCCATCATTCCCTAGTCCTGATTTACAGCTCTTAAAATGCACAACCAAGAGGCTTATATATGTCCTTTCACATTTAGATTCCATCATGTAGTCATCTCGATAACTTATGAGTTCTCAGAAGGTCTGCCTATCAATTAACTGCATTTTTTCTCACTTATCATCTCGTTATGTAAAGTGGATTTGAACACAAACTTTATCAGCAACTTTCAGTTCTAATTCCTTTTATCTCCCCCATCCTTACTCTGCCAAGTAACAAAAATACTCTGCAAAATGACAATTTAAAAAAATCCACATTGGACTTGCTGTACATTTAGTAATTGGTCTTTGCACTATGGGCCACCATTATAAATGGGGATTGTCATAATTCACCTGAAGCATGTGATGCAATTCTGTATAAAATGGAAATGAATTCTCCCTGCCACACAACACAGCACTGTAACTATGTTTAGGAGGAATAGGCTAGCAAGGAAGCTGTTATTTTTATTCAAAAGGTCAAAAAAATTTAAAAAAAACAATCCTAAATGCTTTGTTAAAAGGTATAGGAATTTGCAGCATCTGTTACAACTGTAGGAAGAGGAGGGACTTTTAAAAATAGTTAAATGCATCAGTAAAGAGCTGAAAAGAGCTTTAAGTGGATGTTCTTATGATAAGGAACCAAGGGGTTGATGGAGTTCTCATAAAACTGAAGGGAACATAGGTTTTGGAGACAAATTTCCAATGCATGAGCCAGGAAAGCTCTGGACAGAGCCATTGACTTACCAACATCAGGGTCCACAGCTTGTACTCTGGTTAACAGAGCCTTGGTGGCAGTGTTCTCATAGACACAGGCATTGTAGTGGTCAGAAGAAAACACAGGGGGGTTATCGTTCACATCCTCCAGGATCAGGTGGATATCAGACTGGCAAAATCTGCCACCCCCGTCTGTGGCCCTAGCGATCAGGTTGTATACCGGGACCCTCTCTCGGTCCAATAAAGCCAAAGTTTTTAATTCACCTGTGAAAAGACATGATGGCATGGTCGGTCTGGATTTTCAAAAATTGTCTTTCTTGAAAAACAAAGAATCAATTCAATAAATATTCTAAATACAAAAAGAGCAAAGGACATTTGGGTCAAATGCCCTATCATTTGATAAAAAGAGCATATTCAATGTTTTTAGGCATTAGGGAAAAAAGTGTAGGATTCTGAATGCAACAACAAACCACAGGACCTTCAAATCAATCTCTGTCATACCCGACTATCAGTTTTCCTATTGGCTCATGAAGAAGCTTCATAGAAAACTCACAGAGAATGGACTAATGTATTTAGTTGTTTAATGGTTAACAAGAAACCCTTAATTCCAGGACAAACTTTTTGTTTCCAGATACTCAACTTTTTACCTTGTCTTTCAGATGAAAATAAGGTAACTAGAGCATACTAATCTTACAGAACAAAGTCCTGCAGTACTCAGACTGTGTTGGGGATAAAGTTTGGCTTCCTGGATTATGGAAGGGTTACGGTTTAGGGATGGACTGGCAGAGGCTTGGGAAGTCTCAGAGCAGCAGCTAGTTGGCAGCCAGCCTGGAGGTCTATTACATTCCAGTGTCATCCCTGGAAAAGTTACACAGCTGCTGCTGGCTGCCAGCCTCTGGAAAGCCTTTTCTTATTTATTTACTTATTTATTTTGGATGTTGTTTAAGATTTAATCAGAAATGAGAATGAACACAGAGACAAACCTAACAGACACAAAGTATTTGACATAAAGCAAGACCAATAAAATAGTATTTTTAAATAAAGGTGGTAGACATTTGGATGCAGACATCTGTATTTATAAGGCAGTTCCTCCCATGGCTTCCCTGTTGCAGTCAGCCAGTTCTCAAACACAGGGCAGTTCATTTCTCTCCTGTGTTCAAGAAGATCTAAGCAGCTTTTTAGCAACATATTCAAGATACCCATGATCTTGTGCAAGAAACCAGATAGAAATGTTTTCCTGCTGAGGTAGGAGATTAGGGTCAGGGCAAACTGGACCATCAGTTGGGTGAAATGTCTCAAGTGTTATAAAAACCTAGAAAGACACAAGCAGAACACAGAACCAAAAATGACTCCAGCACACCTGAACACTGCGTCTGGGGCTAGTCAGAAAAGTACTAGTTTCAACCCTTCATTTGCAGGTGAGCACAACCAACTTAGAGATAAGCTTCCTGAACCTTTTCACTGGCTGTTCTTACCCAGTAGAGTGTACTACGCTCAAAACTTCAATAAATGTGCAACTCTGCTGCCTTTTCTATGTGTCTTGTTCATGACGCCAAGACCTGCAAAGAATCCTATGGGGTCCCCAATCCCATAATGCTGCCATTTTGTGGACAACACTCAGGGATGTGCTCTGTTCTCTGCTCACATTGTCCCTATAGCCAGCACTATCCTGCTTAAACTTCTAGGATCCAGGTTCAGTTCAAATATTAGCTGTTCCTTAAAGCAGTTTCTCTTCCTTCTTCTCAGAATATTAGCTACTACATCTTCCAGTGTTCCCAGATATAACTCCTCTTACATTCTCCTGGGCACTCCTTTTATTCTACCTTTCCTTATTATTATTACTGTCTTTCTTGTTCATCTTCCCTACTGGATTACAATATCCTTCAGCATGATTTGTTTTGTTTCTCTTGGAGGCCACCACACAAATCCCATGAAGTATTTTTATGATTATCAGCTACTCAGTGTTACAGTAGGAATAAATAAGGACTGGGCCCAGATACCTAAGTAGAATATTCCCATGTAGCTATGTCAGCACTTTGTAGGACAATAGAAGGTTGATGGGAGTAGAGCTAGGAGGAACCACTACCTTTTTGAAGACTCAATAGTTCTTGATAACTAGGACCAACACAATACTGGAAATATTCAAGCTGTTTAATCTTTACACTCCATTTAAAAAATGCCATTGGATAAGCTATCCAGTTCACAATTTATAATTTGCCTCAATAGAAAATGGCTTTTTTATTAGCTCTGGCCTTCAATGTAGATACCTGCCTTCAGGTATATATAACCTCTCACCTTATAAATTTTACTTGAATATGCAAGAAATCTGAGGGCTCACAACTTTGGAGAGACTAGGGAGGAATGTTTAATGAAAGCTAGACAACTGTCTAAATAAGAATGAAGAAGATACCATAGAGGGATTTAAAGAATAATAAAACTCTCCTTCCTATGCATTGCTCTCCAGTTCACATCGCAACCCTTTATAAGGTGATGCCTAACTCACAGATGGGAGAAACAAATGGACGTGTGTGTCTATTTGATGTTAACAAATGTAGACAAAGTCTGGGCAAGTTTCATCAACTAAATAGTCTAGTTGTGCAGTCCAGAGTACCATGTCTGGCACAATATACTCCTGTTAATTCTTAGTGTCCAAGATTCCAGGGTATCAAGCGAAGGCTCTAGCATACTAAGTAAGGTCTCTCACGAGGTCCACTGTTCATGCAACTCTAACAGGCGACTGAGTTAGATAGAAATATTATAGGCAGTTGGACAGGGCTAGGCCCTTGAAGGAGCCAGTGCAAAAAGCAAATGTGGTGGAGACAGACATCTCCTCTATGGGCCAGACCTTAAGACAAAAGATAAACCAAATGTACCCACATGCTTCCTAAGGATAAACATGAGGAATTGATATTCTAAATAGGTCTCTATCACCCTGAGGAAGCCAAGAGTCACCATCCCAACCCCCTATAAGAAGAGTCACTACTCTTTAAGCATGCCTGCTTGCTATGTGACTTAATTCCTCATTTATCCTCAATTTAATCAATTTTACTTGAGTAATTAATCTTATTGTTTGGTCCTAGTTCTGTCCCACCTCATGTCCGCCTGCCTTGCCAGTTTCCATGTTTTCCCAATCTTGGACCCATTTTTGCCCTATAAAAGTCCCTAGAAAAGACAAAGTCTTAGGCAACCCACTCAAGACCCCTTCTGTCTCTCTCTCTCAGACAGAAGCTTTCTTTCTGTCAATAAATATATTCTGCTCTTAACCTCCATTGTTCCTAAAATTCATTCTTTGATTATAGAGAACACGAACTCATATTGGGACATCTAGTAGGTTGAGAGTTTCATTCCCCTGTATCACAACTATATAAGAATTTGAGATTTCTCATGGAGGGATAAACAGTGGTGTATAGCTAAAAGATAAATTTCACCTTACCACTTTCTGGATCTAGAAAAAATTCATTGCTTCCAGATCCATAGAGTGAGTAGCGAATGCTTCCACTAGATCCAATATCAGCGTCTTTGGCGCTGACCTTCAGGATGATTTTATTAGATGGAATGTCTTCAGGAAATGATGCCGTATAAGCCACCTGGAAAAAGGTAAGCAAAAGTAACTAAATCATTACTATTTGGGGGAATGATTGCACAAGTTAGCCATTATACATGAGTTCTCTAAAAATTCATTTGTGTAATTTATCTTCAACTATTTTTTTTTTGGCTATATATACTGCACAATATGGTGAAACACGATACACTTGCTGTCTATTCCTCCCATGCTCATTCATTCAGAAAATATTATTAAGCACTGTCTGTATGTTCAATGCTATAAGATGCAAGAGTACAATTGAGAAGAAGACAAAAATCTCACCCCTGTGAAACTATGACTTGAAACACATCACACATTGCTTATGGTCCATTTTTCTTGTGAGGTTCAGTGAGATCCTGGGATTCTTTTCAACTCTTTGAAGACCAACTACTAACATGTGAAACTAGCATCAGAGATCTATTTCTAAGCTGGTTTAATTTTAGAAATCAAGACACCATTGTGTCTTGACTCACATAGTAAGAAAAGTTTATTCAATATTGATTAATTTAAATAAAGAAGAAAATGAAATCTAGTATTAGCACCTTTTACCATGTTTAGAACAGAAATGTAAAGGCTACTTCATGAGGATCCTAGAAACTTGTGCTCAGTACCAACACTGTGACTAATTAGCTGTGTAAAAAAGTATACACAAATAGGTCTATTATAAAACCAGTAATTTGGATCAAAATGATAAGGTTCTTTATAAATTACTTACTTAATTTTAAGATTTACTCTTTTCTTGGAGGTGGCAAAATTAGGTACTTGGTCTTACTAGCTCTTTTCTTTTCATATTCAGTACATTTTATGATAGACTCTACCTTCTACCCTCTTACCTCCAACCAAATAGATTTTAATTTATTTAGTAAGAACAGATTTTAGTTTGGCCATAAGAAGATAACTCAGGCTGGGGATATAACTCAGCATCACAGTGACTGCTTGGCAAGCACAAGATTGTGAGTTTGATTCCCAGTACCAAGAGAAGAAGAAGGAGAAAGAAGAAGAAGAAGAAGAGGAAGAAGAAGAAGAAGAAGAAGAAGAAGAAGAAGAAGAAGAAGAAGAAGAAGAAGAAGAAGAAGAAGAAGAAGAAGAAGAAGAAGAAGAAGAAGAAGAAGAAGAAGAAGAAGAAGAAGAAGAAGAAGAAGAAGAAGAAGAAGAAGAAGAAGAAGAAGAAGAAGAAGAAGAAGAAGAAGAAGAAGAAGAAGAAGAAGA